>CM061031.1:64972826-65159160 GCA_030763125.1 Hippophae gyantsensis
GCTCATTATTGGAGAGAATCAAGGAAGGATTGGTACAAGACATACTTGCCAAGAACCTTATGACCTTAGTCAATGAAGGAAAAATAAGAAGGTTATTGGTCATTGATGGCTTATGCTACAATAAAGGAGAATAATGATTACTCAAAAACACTCAAAATATCGTGATTTTATGCATGTTTAATGATTAGATAGATTTGTATTTGCTTAGTTTTACTATCATTTTAAAAAAATCTATCTTTTTAGAATCACATGTATGCTTTGTTGTTTTTTCAAGAATTTTAGCTTCAAAGAAAAGATAAAATTGATAAACATTCGAAGGATTATACTTGAAGCACTCTATTACAACTTTAAAACTTAAAAGATAAACTTTACATATGTTCAAAAAAAGGGATACAAAAAATATGGGTTTAAAGTTGATCAGAATAATGTATGCTGTAGTATGGATGTTTTATATGTCACGGTGATAGGTAAAAGGATTGAGATCATGCGTCCTAAAAATCGATGCGGGTCATGACATGAACATTTGTATGCGGGCATATTTCTCTCATTTTCTCCATCTATAAATAAGACCCTAATTATAATATAAAAATCATTCCTTATCTCATATCTCTCATACCTTTTAATCCTTCTTATTTTTTTTCTAAGTTTTTTAGCTTTTCTTTTAGTAGTTTTAAGTTCTCTCAATTGAGAGTTGAAAACATTTTAGTTTATGTAATAGGCTTAGTTCCAATTTAATAAATAGTATGGAAATTATGTTTGGAGGTTTCTTAGAACAGAAAAAATACTGAATTTTATTTGAGGTATATTTAAATGTACTATTTTTCAAATTATGTTTGTGTTTTTTTACATGCTATTTGAACCTGGGTTCGCATGAGGGACTTACGTAGATATCCTTAAATGTGAAAACCTAGGTTCAAACATCAAAATGTGCCCTTTTTACTAGCATCTTGTGCTGGGTTTAAATGATATCCCCGTGGGTCTCCTAAGTTTTACAAAATCGTGGTTTGTTCCTGCTTAGTTTTATGATTTTCTTTCACCTTTCCTAGCTTCGAACCTATGACCTGAACCCTTTTAGCCACAAATTCATAAAAGCTGGTAGCAACTCTCTTCCTATTAAGGTCTTAAGTGGTCTAGACCAAGTTCGAGAGTTGGGGAGAGCGAAGGAAATGAGTTACCTTTCTTGAGGTTAGTCTCCTGTGTATATGAACGAGGTGGAACCATAATACCTCGGACGAGGGACCTGCATAGATATCCTTAAAATGTGCGAACCCATGTTTAAACACATGCTATATCTAATTTATTGATCATTTATTAAAATATGCATGTCTATCTATAAATAAAATGGGATACTAGTAATGTTGTTACGTTTGTGAAATATTAAAGTTGAATAAACTTTTTTATAAAATGAATTAAGTTTTATTTTTTCATAAGATTAGAATGAAGTTTGTAAAAGAAAAATATATTGATGAACTATTTTTCATAATAAATAAGAGAGTTAGATTTAATATTTAACTATCTGAATCTGATTTAGAGTCAACTCTTAAATGTTAAATAAAATATTATGGATCTGATTTAGGAAATTCTATTTCAAAGATTTTTATAAGAATTATTATTGAAAGATATATTTACAACATATCTTTCATAATAGTTTAAAATCTAAAAGTTTGTTTTCAGATACTTAAATCATAAACCTAACTTAAACACTTTGATGAGAGTTTAAATTGTCAAGCTCCATGTAAGGATATTAATTGGTTTATTATTAACAATGAAAATGATCCATGCCTTAGGATATTTTTATACAAAAAATGGAGAATTAATTATCTTAATTCATATTTTTAATAATATACTTAATATTGAGCAAACATAATAAATTAGCTAATATATCCCATAAATTTTCCAATGTATAGAAAATGTGTAATTACCTAAATGTTTATTGAATCTATCTTTATGTCATTAGTTTAGATCTCAAACCAAAACAATCATGATATGACGTTTAGTTTTTTTAAGAGTTTGTCAAATTATTTAAAAACCACATGATTCATCTTTAGACTAATCTTGAAAGTATACTCATCATTTTCTATAAATGATTCGTACACTTACGAGCTATTTATAAATTATATAAAATTTGTAACCAAATTTTGACCATAATGTTTTTAGTGTAATTGTAACGTAAAACCAGCAATAATGCTGAAGACTAAGATAACCTTTGCAAGCATCAAAGATCACCTTTATATTCCTAGATGGTAAAACTTGGGAAAGAAGCTAATCAAATAATGTCATGATTCTATGTGGATTGCACACCCGGGAGGTAAGAGAACTCTATGAGAGATGATTTTGAGTCTTGTATGAAGACTTGCCTCGTTTGTCAACAAGACAAGGTAAAATAACGAACACCAAAAGGGCTACTTGAACCATTACTAGTGCTTAAGGGCCTATGGAAAAGTGTATTCATGGACTTCATCTCTACTTTGCCATAATCTCAAGGATGCGGAAGCATTATCATAGTGGTGGATCGGTTTAGCAGGTATGCTATATCCATTCATGCCCCAATAATTTATACCATAGAAGAAGCCGCTCGTCTATTCTTAAAACACGTAGTAAAGTATTATGGAATTCTAATTAGTATAGTGAGAGATCGAGACCCACGTCTCACTGACAAGTTCTAGACTGAATTATTAAGTTACTTGGGTTAAGCTTAAACTTTTTGACAAGCTTTTATCTATAAAGTAATGGGAAAATTGAGCATATCAATGCCTTATTAAAACTTTATTTGAGGCATTATGTTATTAAATTAACGTGATTGGGCCAAACTTCTTTATGTGACGCAATTATCATATAATTTGCAAAGAATTGAGTCAACAAGTAAAATTCCATTTGAAATTTTCATTCGATAACAACCTATGACTACTAAAGCCTTAGCAACAAATTACAACGAGAGAAGCCCTGGAGCGTTCAAGTTTTCCAAGGCATGGCAAAAACAAATCAAGATTGCAAGGGCATACTTGCACAAAGCTACTAAGAAGATGAAGAAGTTTGCTGATAAAAAGAGAAGAGAGGCTGTCTTCAATAAAGGTAACATGGTTATGGTGAAACTTATTTCCTAACAATTCAAATTGCTTAGAAAAGTACATAAGAGGTTGGTATGGCAATACAAAGGGCCTTTTCATATTTTAAATAAAGTAGGAAAGGTTTCTAATAAAGTCCAACTTCCTCCTAAGCTCAAGATCCACATGGTCTTTCATGTGAGGCTCTTAAAGCCATACCATGAAGACATGGAGGAACCAACTCGTGGAGAATAAAAAAGGGCACCTATAGCCATCATAACTTATTTCTATAATGATGTAGAATGAATATTAGCTGAAAGAAAGATACAAAAGCAAGGGGTTTCAATTACATAGAATGTCAAATGGAAAGGATTATCTAAAAGTGAAGCATTGTGGGATCATGAAGATCTATTATGGTAATTTCAAGACCATATTCAACATTTCAAGGAGCAAGGTGTGATTAAGGCGTTGCAAATTTAGGCGGGGAAGGATGTAGAGGAACATAAATAGGTGTAAATACCTCATTTGTAATACATTCAAGAACCAAACAACAAACCAACAACCCTTATAGTATTCTCTCCATACTTCCAATATAAATTCATTACACTATATTTTCCTAAGTGTTCATCTTCTTCATCTTCACTAGTCTTAAATACCTATTTAGGTTGCATGCTAGTTAAACTTACTTAGAATATGGGTAGCCAAGTGATGCAAGTGGCCTTAAAGAAA
Organism: Hippophae gyantsensis; assembly: GCA_030763125.1. NCBI lineage: Eukaryota > Viridiplantae > Streptophyta > Magnoliopsida > Rosales > Elaeagnaceae > Hippophae > Hippophae gyantsensis. The sequence continues at coordinate 64,976,600 of CM061031.1, forward strand.
TTAGGCACGTGACACATGCCCAAGTAAACATGAAAATAACCTTTCTTATATAGTAAGAAGCAAACCCAGTGCAATAGCCTTCGGCCAAAGGAATCCAAACGAAGCATCAGATAGGACAGTTTTAGGAACTTTATCGATAGTAGCAATTACAAAAATTATAAGCAAACGTACCCAATTCATAACATTGGCAGCTTCAAATTCAAGCAACTTAAGCTCATAACCCATCCAAAAGGGAAAAAAGGATAAACCATAATGATGAGCAAATAGTTAATCTGGCTAACAATATTCCACTTGGGAACTCTACTTTCTCTATGCAAAAAGACACCAGCCATAAAAGCACTAAGAATAGGGCTATAACCATAAAAAGGAGAACAATAGCAAAACATGGTCATAAAAGTAACAAACAAAACCAAGTGATAAACTTTCATAGGTTTGCCTTGTGGGTTTTCATTATTACTCATTTCATGAAAATTGGGGATATTATAGCTGTAAAAAGAGATTGAAAGGGTAAAACAACATCCATTTTATAATATGTACGGATACAGTCTAAAATAGATTTGTTTTTGGATTTGGGATAAAAAATAATATAGCCAAAGGAAATAACAAGTGTGGAAACAAAATCTAACATCATTCCATTTGAAACCACAAGACGACCAATGTCGGATTTTCCAATTTTAAGACTGCTAATTAAACGAGTCAAAACTGGAGAGACAGTACTAGAAAGAGCAGTCGAAAGAAAGAGACTAAAATAAACTTTAAAACCACCACCAATAGTATTAGTGTTAATAACGGAGAAAATGTGAAATTACTAAGGCTAATATGAAAGTTTAAATCATTCCACAATAGGCTACTTTAGCATCTTGGATCAGTGCTTTTATAAGTATATATGGTTGTTGAAAGTTGGTTCTAAAGTAACAAATTAATGGTCTAATTTGTAGTATAATTTAAAGAAATTAGTGACATAATTTAAGGAAATTAATGGCATAATTTAAGGAGATATAACTTTGTTCTCCAGTTTTGACTCATTTAATTAGCAGTCATGCATTGAAGAACAAGACTGAAAAGTTTGATTTCTAAGAGCATTGTGTAATGAGAAAACAAACAAGAGTCAAGTTCAGAACTTCCATTTATCGTACTAAGAGAACTCTTGATTATATACACACTAATGTTTGGGGACCTTCCAAGAATGCTTCACTTGGAGGTAAACACTGGTTTGTGACTTTTATTAATGATTTCTCTATATATGTCTGGATATACGCCATGAGTCACAAAGATGAATTTCTGGATATCTTTCTTAAATGGAAAAAAATGATCGAGACTCAAACAGGTAGGAAAATTAAGAGGGTTAGATCTAATAATGGTGACAAGTACAAATCAGATCCCTTCTTCAAAATTTGTCAGGATGAAGGGATAATCAGACATTTTTTAGTTCCTTGTACACCACACTAGAATGCAGCTACAAAAATAATGAATCATACTTTGGTTCAAAAAGTTCAATGTATACTATCTCAATCCAAATTGAGTAAGGCATTTTGGGCTGAGGCTTTGTCATATGTAACTCATATAGTCAACAGAATTCATGCGACTACATTGGATGGAAAACCTCCAAAAGAGGTATGGTCTGGACAACCTGCTTCTGATTATGATTCATTGCGAATATTTGGATGTCCTACATATTTTCATGTTACTAAATCCAAATTGGATCCTAGAGGAAAGAAAGTTGTTTTCTTGGGTTTTAAGGAAGGAGTTAAAATATTTTGACTTTGGTGTGGTGAATCGAAGAAGATCATCTTAAGCCGAGATGTCACATTTGACGAGTCTGTTATGACGAGACAGAAAAATTTAGAGAAAGAGAATGAAAGTCCAAACACTCTTTCTAAGGTGGTGCTTGAGGCTCTAGAAGATGCATAAAATATTGCACCGACTGTCGATCGTGGTAAATATGAAATTGATGATCAAGAAGAGATCTCAGTTGAGGTAGAGGTTCTTTCACCATCACCACCGATCAATCAGCAGCCAGAATCTATTATTACTACTCAACCGAGAAGGGAGATTAGGAAGCCTACTATATACATGGAGTTGGTAGCATTCGCACTTCCAATAATTGATGATATCCCATGCACTCACAGAGAAGCCGCCAGAGAGTTGATAATATGAAGGGGAAGATGGCAATGGATGAAGAAATGATGTCTCTACACCAGAATCAGACTTGGGAATGGGTTTAACTTCCTAAAGGAAAGAAAAATATTGGCTGCAAATGAGTCTATGCCAAGAAGGAAGGTGTTCCTCGTAAAGACAATATAAGATACAAAGCCAGATTGGTAGTAAAACTCTATGCTCAAAAATAAGGAATATACTACAATTAGGTAATATCATATATTTTTAAGCATTCATTTATTCAAATATTTTTGGCTTTGGTAGCACAGTTTGATCTCGAGTTAGCTCAACTTGATGTCAAAATAACTTTTCTCCATGGTACTTTGAATGAAGAGATCTACATGTCTCAACTGGATGGCTTCAAAGTTCTAGGATGTGAGAATTGGGATTACAAGCTGAGCAAGTCATTTTATGGTTTGAAGCAATCATCGCGATAGTTGTACAAGCGCTTTGATAGTTTCGTCAGAGAGTAGAAGTACACATGTAACCGGTTTGATCATTGTTTATACTTTCAAAAACTCCAAGACAATACTTTTATTTATTTGCTTTTATATGCTGATGATATGTTGATTGCATCTAAGAGCAAGGTGGAGATCGATAGACTAAAGGCTTTGTTGAGTTAAGAATTTGAAATGAAAGATCTTGGAGAAGCTAAGAAAATTCTTGAGATAGAGATCACAAGAGATAGAGTTGCAAGCACAATCTGTCTGCACATACTTAGTATATGAAGAAAGTACTTCAAAGGTTTGACATTGATGAGAAAACTAATCTAGTAAGTACACTGCTTGCTCCTCATTTTCAGTTGAGTGCATTGATGTCACCTAGCACCGCCGATGAGAAGAAGAAAATGGAGCTTGTTCCATATTTCCCATGCTGTTAGTATGATGAGTCGCTACATGCATAATGTCGGTAAATGACACTGGAAAGTAGTGAAATGGATTCTACGGTACATCTATGGTACTGTGGATATTGGTTTGAAGTTTGAGAGAGATAAGACTGAAAGCAAGAACCTAGTCGGATATGTGTATTCTGACTATGTTGAAGATCTTGATAAGCATCGATCTATAACTGGTTATGCGTTCACAATGGAAAGAGGACTAGTTTGTTGGAAATCAACATTAAAATCAACTGTAGCTTTGTCTACTATAGAGGGAGAGTATATGGTTGTAGCAGAAGCATTCAAAGAAGCTATCTGGCTTCTCGGGTTGACCAAAGATTTGGGTATTTTTCAAAAGAACGTGGAGGTTTTCTACGATAGCCATAGTGCTAATTTTTTGGCAAAGAACCAAGTTCATCATTGTCGTACCAAGCAGATCGATGTTCAATTTCATTTTGTTTGAGAAATCGTCGTTGAAGGGAATGTTATACTCTAAAACGTTGAAACTGCAGATATGCTTACAAATGTGGTTACAAGGATCAAGTTGTAATACTACTTGAACTTGATCAACATATCTCGAGATTAGAGCGCCTAAGGCGCATTTGGAGGCAATGCTATGAAATTTTTGGCAAGGTGGAGATTGTTGAATATTGGCACTAAAGTAACAAATTAGTGGCCTAATTAGTGGCATAATTTAAGGAAATTAGTGACCTAATTTAAGGCTTTAATTGTGGCATGATTTAAGGATAGGGAGCCTTACTTCATCTATAAATATGGAGAAGTTCATGCATTGAAAAGCAAGGCAAAAATCAAAGAGAGCATAAGAAAACCCAAAGAGAGAAAATACTTAGAGTGTGAGAGTTTTGTGTCAATTTTGGGAAAAACTTGAGAGATATTATTAATGAGAAAATCTGTATCTTTATTCTGTATATTTCTTACTCAGTTCAATAATATCTTCTGCCTCCCGTGGGCCTAGGCAAATTGCCGAACCATGTAAATTCTGTGTGTTTCCTTTGACCGATTCAATATATTCATATACTGCTATTTATTACTTATGTGCACAACAATGGGTCCATTCCTATCCCTAATCCGAACATATATCATCGTTTCAAAGTCTATTATGTGTCTTGTTCTTTGCTTTTATCTATTATTTTTATTACTAAATTTCCAACCACTAATCCTACTTGTTTATTTATGTATAATATATTTATATATGGTTATCAATTGTCATATGTATTTATTTTATTGATAAATAAAGATTAAAAAAAAAGAACATACGAATGTATCAGAGGTAATGCAAGGCTGTTGATAAAGCCTTAAAAATAAATGAATTAGATGTTGAATAATTGGGTTTAAAGTTAATTATAGTAGGCACCTAATTTTTCTTAATTATGTGCCTAATTTGTGGCCTAATTTCTCTCAACTAGTGACCTTGATTCTTACACTCATTCATTATACAAGAGGTAGAGTGAGGCTATCTTCATCTATAAATATGGAGGAATTCATGCATTGAAAGCATTAGCAAAAATCAGAAGAAAAAAAATCAGAGAGAGCATAGGCAAACTCAAAGAGAGAAAATACTCCGTGAGTGTGAGAGTTTTTTATGAGTTTGTGGAAACACCTGAGAGATATTATTAGTATGGAAATCTGTATCTATATTCTGTATATTTCCTTCTCAATTCAATAATATTTGTTGCCTCCCGTAGATCTAGGAAAATTTTCGAAGCACGTAAATTTTGTTTCCTTTTATCGATTTGATATATTCATATACAGTAAAAGAATCTCTTAAATTAGAAGTTTGACGTACCGTCGGGAGCAGCCAGAGTGCTACTGGCAGTAATTGAGTCAACTCACCGAGTTGGTCCAAGTCAACACACTTAGTTAGACCGAGTCAACACACTGAGTTGAGCCCTCTAAGCCATTTGATTGAGCCACTAAGCCATTGACCAAGTCATCACTCGAGCCACCTAGTTCGTTAACCGTTGACTGAGTCATTGATTGTTGACTAACGAGTCAACTCAATCATTAATAAATTTTTGGACAGAGTTGGTTCATTTTTCACCTGTTTTCAACTGAGTTGGACCTATTCCTAGCTAATTGGACTATTCTAAATTCAACTACAAACACCGTTTTTTCAATTATGGTATAAAATTTGAAAAAAAAAAAACATTATTTTAAGTTATAAGTGTAAAAATTTTGTTATCCATTTGTACTTATGGCAGAGAGAGATTGAGGAAGGTGCACAAGTTAACCTTACAAGTTCTGGCAAAACAAGTTGTTCTACTCGAAAAACCATGTTATCTAACGTAAAGTTTGAGGTAGACAAATTCGACGACACCAATAAATTTGGCATATGGTAATGTGAAATATTAGATCTATTTTTCCAAGAAGGATCTAATATTGCTTTGGAGACCAGGCTAGAAGATTATTCCAATGAATATTGGAATTATGTCAAACGACAAGCTTGTGGCACAATTCGACTGTGCTTGGGAAAAGATCAAAAGTACTTTGTCATGAAAGAAAATGTAGCTGTAGTTCTCTAGAAGAAGCTTGAGGACAAGTACATGACAAAAAGCATAGAGAACTGACTCAACCTAAAGAAGAAATATTTTCATTTCTAATGCAAGAAAGGTACCCCTATGATTGAGCACTTAGATAATTTCAACAAAATTTTGGTTGATCTGTAAAATTTAGATGTTGAAATTATTGATGAAGGTAAAGTTTTATTGTTGCTAAATTTATTACCTGAGAGCTATGAGAATTTAACCACAACTATATTATATGGAAAAGATGAGGTTAAATTCATAGATGTTTCAAATGCTTTGGTAAATAATGAGTAACAAAATAAGGATCAACAGGATCACAGAGACTCAACAACAGAAGCATTGACTGTAGCTAGAGGTAGAACGAACAACAAAAAATCAGGTGGATCAAATAATTGGGGGCGATCCAATTCAAAGTATAGAGGAGATTCATCCAGAAGACATCCTACAAAGGACGAGTGTGCCTATTGTCACCAGAAAGGGCACTGGAAGAAAGATTATCCAAACAAGGACAAGTCAAATCCAAACGTTGCACAGGAGGTCAATAAAGATAAAGAATTGACCTTTTCAGTTTCATCATCAAATATCTACTCAGACAAATGGATCCTTTATTTCGAATGTTCTTATCATATGTGTTCAAATAGACATTGGTTTTCGAGTTTTGAGAAGGTAGATGGAGAAGTTGTGCTTATGGGTAATGACAATGCATATCAGACAAAAGGGATTGAAATAATATGACTAAAGATGCACGGTACAATCAAATGACTTACAAATGTGAGATATATTCCTAATATAAAGAAAAACCTTATTTCTTTAGGTGTTCTAGATTCTGATGGTTATAAGGTAACATTAGAAAATGGAGTTTTGAAAGTTATACGAGGTGCATTTGTAGTGATGAAGGGTACTCAGAAGGCGAACCTATATTTCCTAAATGGGAGTACAGTTATAGGAAGAACAACTGTCTCAATCAATTCTGAAGAAAAGAAATATGATTCTTTCCATCTACGGCACATGCGCTTAGGGCAAGTTGGTAAAACGTTTTTGTAAGGCTTAATGAAGAAAGGTCTTCTAAAAGGTTTCAAGACTGGAAAGTTTGATTTTTGCGAGCATTGTATAATGGGAAAACAAACAAGAGTCAAGTTCAGCACTGCCATTGATTGTACTAAATGTACTCTAGATTATATTCACAAGGATGTTTGGGGACCTTCCAAGAATGCTTCATTTGGAGGTAAACGTTGGTTTGTAACTTTTATTGATGATTTATCTAGATATGTTTGGATATACACCATGAGTCACAAAGATGAAGTTCTAAATATCTTTCTTAAATGGAAGAAAATGATTGAGACTCAAACAGGGAGGAAGATTAGGAGGCTCAGATTTGATAATAGTGGTGAGTACAAATCATATATCTTCTTCAAATATTGTCAGGATTAAGGGATAATTAGACATTTTTAGTTCCTCATACACCACAACAGAATGGAGTTACAAAATGAATGAATCATACTTTGGTTAAGAAAGTTAGATGTATGTTATTTCAATCCAAATTAAGCAAGGCCTTTTGGGCTGAGGCTTTGTCATATGAAACTCATATAGTCAAAAGACTTCCCACGACTGCATTAGAGTGAAAAATCCTAAAGAGGTATGGTCTGGACAACTTGCTTCTGATTATGATTCATTGTGAATATTTGGATGTCCTACATATTTTCATGTTAGTGAATCCAAATTGGATCCTAGAGCAAATAAAGTTGTTTCCTTGGGCTTAAATGGAGTTAAAATGATTTTGACTTTGGTGTGGTGAATTGAAGAAGATCGTCTTAAGTTGAGATGTCACATTCGACAAGTTTGTTATGTTGAGACATAAAAATTTAGAGAAAGAGAATGAAATTCCAAATACTTTTTCTAAGGTGATGCTTGAGACTCTAGAAGATCCAGAAAAGATTGCACCGACTGTTGATCATGGTGAAGATTAAATTGATGATCAATAAGAGATCTCAATTGAGGTGGAGGTTTTCTCATCATCACCATCGATCAAACAACAACCATAATCTATTTCCACTACTCGATTGAGAAGGGATATTAGGAAGCCTACCAGATACACAGACATGGTAGCATTCATACTTTTAATAATTGATGATGATGTCCCATGCACTCATAGAGAAGCCATGCAGATAGTTGATAGTATAAAGTGGAAGATGGCAATGGATGAGGAGATGAAGTCTTTACACCAGAATTAGATTAAGGAGTTGGGTCAATTTCTTAAAAGAAAGAAAACTATTGGCTACAAATGGGTCTATGCCAAGAAGGAAGGTGTTCCTTGTAAAGACAACATCATATACAAAGCCAGACTGGTAGTAAAAGACTATGCTCAGAAAGAAGGAATAAACTAAAATGAGGTATTCTCATCTATTGTTAAGCATTCATCTATTCAGATACTATTGGCTTTGGTAGCGTAGTTTGATCTCGAGTTAGCTCAACTCGATGTCAAAATATTTTTTCTCCATGGTACTTTGAACAAAGAGATCTACATGTCTCAACTGGATGGCTTCAAAGTTCAAGGATGTGAGAATTGAGCTTACAAGCTGAGCAAGTCATTTTATGGTTTGGAGCAATCATCGTGATAGTGGTACAAGCTCTTAGAGAGCAGAAGTACACATGCAACCAGTTTGATCATTGTGTATACTTTCGGAAACTCCAAGACGATACTTTTATTTATTTTCTCTTATATGTTGATTGCATCTAAGAGCAAGGTGAATATCGATAGACTGAAGGCTTTGTTGAGTTAAGAATTTGAAATGAAAGATCTTGGAGAAGCTAAGAAAATTCTTGAGATGGAGACCACAAGAGATAGAGTTGCAAGCACAATCTGTCTGCACATACTTAGTATTTAAAGAAAGTACTTCAAATGTTTGACATTGATGAGAAAACTAATCCAGTAAGTACACTGCTTGTCCTCATTTTTCAGTTGAGTGCATTGATGTCACCTAGCATCGCCGATGAAAAGAAGCAAATGGAGCATGTTCCATATGAAAATTCCGTTGGTTCCTTGATGTATGTAATGGTATGCACCAGACCTGATATTTCCCATGCTATTAGTATGGTGAGTTGCTACATGCATAATGTCGGTAAATGACACTGACAAGTAGTGAAGTGGATTCTACGGTACATCTATGGTAATGTGGATATTGGTTTGAAGTTTGAGAGAGACAAGATTAAAGGTAAGAATCTTGTCGGAGATGTGTATTTTGACTATACTGGAGATATAGATAAGCGTCGATCTACAACTGGTTATGTGTTCATAATAGTAGAATGACTAGTTGGTTTGAGATCAACATTGCAATCAATTGTAGCTTTGTCTACTATAGTGGTAAAGTATATGGTTGTAACAGAAGCATTCAAAGAAGCCATCTGGCTTCTTGGGTTGACCAAGGATTTGGGTATTGTTCAGCATGGTTGTACCAAGCACATTGATGTTCAATTTCATTTTGTTCGGGAAATCGTCGATGAAGGGAATGTTATACTCTAGAAAGTCTGGACTGTAAATAACCTTATAGATATTGTTACAAAGATGGTTACAAGGATCAAGTTTTAACACTGTTTGAACTTGATCAATATTTCTCGAGCTTAGAACGCCTAGGGCGCATTTGGAGGTAGTGTTATGAACTTTTTCTCCAAGGTGGATATTGTTGAATAATTGGCTCTAAAGTCAATTATATTAGACACTTAATTTCTCTCAATTATGTGCCTAATTTATGGCCTAACTTTTGGCCTAATTTTTGTCAATTAATGATCTTGATTCTTGCCCTCATTCGTTGTACAAGAGGGAGAGGAAGCTTTGCTTCATCTATAAATATGGAGAAATTCACGTATTGAGAGCATCAACAAAAATTAGAAAAAAAAATATTAGAGAAAACATAGGCAAATCAAAGAGAAAAAATACTCAGTAAATATGAGAGTTTGGGAAAACACGTGAGAGATATTATTAGTAAAAAAATTTGTATCTGTATTCTGTATATTTTTTACTCAATTTAATAATATCTGCTACTTTCCGTGGACCTAAATAAATTATCGAATCATGTAAATTTTATGTGTTTTATTTTACCGATTTAATATATTCATATACCGCTATTTATTATTTCGTGTAAAACATGAGATTGTAAAGACAAACCATCAAAAAGAAACCAATAATTCTAAATGCTGAATTAGCTATTAGTTTTGTGATCACGACCTTGCATTCCTTCTCAAAGTGATATCTTTAATGTCATCGTAGCCATTTCTTCTTTTGTCAATACTTAATTTTGCTCAAAGTGATAATCTACTGTAGGTTGTATTTGTTTTTCCCTATTTTGCAAATGGAAAATAATGATAATTCCTTAATTGTGAATTTACTTAGCTACCACAAGTTTGATTTAATTGCTTTTTTTTTGAAGGAGCAAATGTAGGACCTGAACGATGAGATTCAACCCCGTGTAAGGCTACTTTTTTTATATAATAATAATCCCATGTAAGGCCCTCTCCACCACGAATGCACGTACAAATTAATTTATCTGTTTCATTTTTTTTTTCACTAAATTATTTTGGAAAAGTTAATATTTTATTTTTTATTATTTGCTTGTTACCTAAAACAGTAGAAAAGTAAATTTTACTACCATATCAGCAGCGCCGTAACATCTCAGTTAAAAGCATCTGTCCAAGTGTCCAAGAAGGATGTTTCTTAGTCCCACCACCACTACGTCCTCTCCTCTTTGTTGCTGCTGGAGGGGCCTTTGTCGTCTTGCCTTTTTTCCTCTTTTCTAATCTGCAATAGCTTCCATTTCTGGCTCAAAATCCTCATCATCAAATATTGTACCAAGAGTTTTTTTCCTTTGTTCCTTGCAGCTGGCCTTCTTCTAGGTTCTTCTTGCGCTGCTTCAGTTTTAATAGCCGGAACGGTGAATTATGTTATCCATTTTAATAACTCAATTGTACACATATGATAGAATGGTGTGTAAATATCAATTTTTAAACCTTAAATTAAAAAGGGTAAAGATTAATAATAGGCTAATAGCTAAATTATGTGATGGAGAGCAAGAAAAGTATTGGATGGGATTTCGTATAATTCCAATTAATGGGTATTCAAAACTATGTACTAAATCCCCACAAGTGAGAGCCATCAGGTAAGTTTATTTAGCCAAACTAATAGCTCATTAATTCATTCAAAAATATTAACATAACATAGTATTTTTTGCCTTTTGAAAATATTAACATAACATAGTAACAAGTGAGAGCACATCACATAAGTTTATTTAGCCAAACTAAGAGCTCATTAATTCATTCAAAAATATTAACATAACATAGTACAACTTCTTCAATCGTGTACAAATATAAAGTACCAAACTTTTCCTTTCTATTTGTACTACCAAAAAATGAGTGATAAATTAAAATAAAAAATTTAAACTAATTAAAAAAATAAAAATAGATTCACTATACATATTAAAACAAACCTAGAAATTTAATTTCTCCTCCTTTTCCGTTATTTTCTATATCTCATTAAAATTAAATAAATGATTATATTATTAATCAAACCATACTCTATTAACTACTATTCATATGTCTATAACATAGCAATCTTAATCCAAATATACCTAACCCTTATTTCTAATGCCATCTAAGTATAGAAGGGTCAATTAAGCATAAAAGACTCAATAAAAGTTATATAAATAATAATGAAAATTTCTTGCCACATTATATTAACGTCAATTTAATGCATCGATCATTATTTTTAATTGTGTATAAAATTAATAAATCACCTAATTAAATAGCCAATTTAAATAGGAGCCTTAAGCATATCAAATTGAATAATCTAAATACTTAAATAACATTAAATAAACATTATGAAATCATGTTCATAGCATGGGTTCAATTAAATCCCTAAAACAAAATCTCTTCTCCATAATATCCATTTTTGAAACTAGAAAATTAATAGAACAAGCTAAGAGAAACATACATAAATATGTTCAGTAGAGAAGATTAGTGAAACCCTTGAGAAGAATCCCTCCAAAAATGCTTCTTTTAGCTTCGAAAGATTCAAATCCTTGCCTCCTAACTAAAAAATGGCGAAATTTGCTCTAAAAATTGTTATACTTGGGTTTTATGGGGTTTTGGGGCTAAAATCTTTGAAAAAATAGCTTAGGTGAAATTTAGACCGTTGGATCAGCTTCAGATCAAAAGCTGAGATGAAAAGGGATCAAAAACAAAGCTAACCAATGGATGGAAAGATGCATGGCACATGTAGGAAGCGAAGTGAATACGAGTATGACATGCGACGAAATAGCTGACGCGAGTCGTTGACGTGGTAAGTGGCAGTTGAGTTGGTGCTACGTGGGGAGATCTGATTTCAAGAAGGCAAGCGTTCAGATGACATGGAAGATGAGCTAGCATGGAGAAAGATGGAATGGATGCCTGACTGACATGTGGTAAATTGACATTGGCATGTATGATCCGCTTAAGTGGCGAAACTCGACGCTTGTGATTGGTGCTGACGGTGCAACAACTATTGAGTCATGCCATATGGCGCACTATAATTGGGCATTTGGAAATTTGTAAGTGCATATAAAAAAATCTTCTATATGCATCCACATGTAATAAAAAATCCCTAAAAATTTAAAAAAAATTATAAGAGTTGTATTTTCATCTCCTTATCAAAATTTGACTTAAAAGAATATTTTAAGCCCCAAAACACTATTTATTAAATTAAATAAGTAAATATTAAGTATTAAAATTACATAATAACTCTATGAAAATAGAGTTATCACTAATCCTTAGATAAAAAGTCTCTAAATAGATAAAAAAAAGGTATAAAAACTTTAAAAATTAAAATAAATTTTTATTATTATTTTAGAGTGCCAAATAAGTGCTAAGCCTTACAGAATAGTTGGATATCTTACAACTATTTTATCTACTATGGTAGGAATTGCTACTGTGAGGACAAAGCTAGAAGAAAATATGAAGGTTGATGAACTATTGAAGATATTATATTCTTAATTATCTATTTTAACTATAGTACATTATTTTGATTTGAACATCATTCAAATTAAAATATGTCTATTTAGACCCGTTCAATGTTGAACGCATCCAATTGTACTATGTCCAATATTATTTGGATGTTATTTGATTGGTGAAAATGGCTTAGTATTGCACCTATTTTTGAGTAGTCTAGTGCTTTCCTTTTCTCGCATTATGACATTGTTTAATAGGAGAAAATTATGATTTTACCCATATACAATTTATTGGTTCAAGTGATGTATCTTCCCCCACAATCTCGTTAATTTCTCTGAATCACTTTTATCTCTCACTTCTCTGTTTTTATTTGTGCTCTTGTTATTTTTGTTTCCATTTTCGTTGATTGTTGTTGCATTTTGATGAGTTCTTTATTGGGTGTTTGGTATATTTTTAGATTTTTGAAGCTTTTCGTTTCATTTTGTTGATTCATTCATCGTGCCTTTGGTATTGTCCAATTTTTTATTTTTTATGCTTGCTTTAATGTTTGTGTTTGTATTTGTATTATTTTCGATTATGAAGCTATTTATCATTGTATTTGTTAAATTTTTTTAAAATTTTTTGGTCTCATTTCTTCTAATTTGCACAATTAGTAAAATACAAGATGGGTATTATTTGGACAAATGTGTGTACATATGTAATATGTTTTTATATATATAAAATACGTCAAAAATTCATTATAAAATACTAACATGACAAAAATACAAAAATATATAAATATGAGTATGATTCGTTTAATTTTAAAAAATAAATTATTAACATATATGTGTAAATATATATATATATATATATATATATATATATATATGTTAATAAAAATATTACGACATTATTTAATTCAATTTTAGTGTGGTTCACGTAATGGTTTAACAAATAAGATTCATTTCGGTCATTTTAAGTCAGAAGTTTTAACTACAGTAATTAATGTCGTTTGATTTTAAAATTTCATCTTTCACATCTTTCCCTTTTAATATGTATTTTATAATTAACAATGTTATTATTAAATATTTAATCTATACACTTTGATTTACTTTTATTGATTTTTTTATTTGTATGAACCCATGATCGAAAATCTTAATGTTTCAATAAACTATAGAAAAATATAAATTAATTATATTTGGTAATTATTTTTATTATATGTTATTTCATTATAAAAATATTGTCGAAGAAAGTGTTTTTATTTTTTATTATACGAAAAAGTATTATATGTGTACAATACATTTTAGCTCAAAAGTAAGAGTTGTTTTTTTGGTTTGAAAGTAGTTTGAAAAATAAAAGTATTTTTAATTAATTGGTACGCATGTGTATAATACAAGTATAATATGTAAAATTGCTAATTATGCTGATTTGTAGTGAGGTTATGTGTTTCACCTATATAAGTTGTTATGTTTTGGTTAATTTGGTGTTTTATTTTTGTTTGTTTTTAGTTTTTTTTATGTGAAAGTATAATCACTATAAGGTAAGGTGTCTTATCTACTTATCTTTTTTTTTGTCCTTATATCAATGTTTTATTTAGATTTGGCTGTTTTTGAGTTTATAATATTATCTTCTTGTTTTTGTGTTGATGTTTTCATGTTTATAGTTTTCTTTACTATGAATGTTCGTGTGTTTACTATGGATGTTCTGCATGTGTGTTACCATTGAAGTGTTGTGTGTTAGGGTTCTTTTTTGTTATGTTTAGTATCTTTTGTATTTTGAATTATTGTATATTTTGATGTTATGTGAAATTTTGTTATTTTTTATCTTTTGAATTTGTAATTAAGATTTTTGTTGTGTTTGATATGGAGTTATATATTGATTTCATATGTTTTGAATATGAGTAAATAGATATTTGTACCCTCGAATTATAGGGATTGTTACAAATATACCACTGAACTTTCATTTCTTATTTATAAATCATGAAACTCTTAACTTATTACAAATATATCATTTGTGGTTAACTCTAATCCGAGTTAATGTTTGAGTGTGAGTAAAACCCTAAATATCTCCACTCTTCCTCACACCTTCCCACACACTCGAACTAGCCAATCTTAGTTTTGCACCTCTACTCCCTTGCTAAGCCACCCCTTTATTAGCCACTATGCCCCAATCGGTCACCCAACCAATGCTATCTCATTCTTCTTTTTATTTCAATTTCATTTTTGATTCAATCTTAATCAAACCCAATTATTCAAATTTTTTGATACGTTGAGTTTGGATTTGATACATCGATATGTTAATTCTCTTTTTCTACTCTGCATCACAAAAAGACTTAATAAAGCTTATGCTTTTTTCTTCTTTCCATTAAACCTTATTATCAAGCCCGCTTTTTTTATTTACGTATTATCACTTATTAGTATTTGTTTTTTAGATTTATAAAGTGAAATAAAACTAAAGAATAAAACATCATTTTTACCTTTATTGACTTTCATTAGTCGGTGTTGTTATTATGTTATCTTTAGTGGTTCACATATAGTAGAAAAAATAAAGAGTGGTTCTCACACTTTTTTATTTTAGGTATTTTCTCATTTTCATTTTTATTTTATTTGTTATTTTCTATTTTATCAGTCTCAATTTTCGTTGTAAGATAAAAAAATCACTTAAATATCGTTGATTTTTCATACCAACATGAGAAAAAGCTATATATTTTTCCTCCTTATTTTCTCAATGTGACCTAATAAAAAAGACATTAAGAATATATTTTTTCTGAAAAAAAGGTTTTGATCTTTTTTATAGGGAAAACAAATTGTTAAAATAAGAAATAATGAGATAACGATGAATGGGTGACCAACTAGGATTGGTGGCTGATGAGGGCATGGTCTGACGAGGGAATGGAGGCACAAGACTGAGATTGGCTGGTTTGAGTGTGAGAGAGTGGGTATTTAGAGTTTTATACACACTCAAACATTAACTCATATTAAAGTTAACCACAGATGATATATTTGTAACAAGTTGAAAATTTGATGGTATAAAAGTAACAAATAAAAGTTTGGTGATATATTTGTAACAACTCCCATAGTTTGGTGGTATAAAAATCTTTTTACTCTTTGAATATTGATTTTGTTGTAGGATGTCTAAAAGAAAAGATGTTTATTCTTCTTCACCAAATGAATTTAAGAGGACTTGACCAATTGTAGATGATGATGTTAATAAGGTTTCATTTTTTGTTATAATTTATCAAAATGATATTGTTGATATGTTCAATATTTGATTTGTATATGTTTTTATATATTGTTTCATGGTTTATATTGTTAGACTTAATAAGTACGAAGTATTTCTTTATGCATACTAGGAGATTTATTGTTTTATTATTTGAAACTTGGTTATGTTTTGATTGTAATTGGTTACATTGTATTATAACATGAATGTAACAAGTTACATTGTACTTGTATTTAGTTCATTTTTATTTGTATTGTCAAATATTACATATTATTTAGTATGAGATGTATATCTTTCATTATTGTTTATATTATTTTTAGGTTTCATATTCTTTAGTATGATATTGTCATTTGTAACTTACGCATGTATGTATTGAATGTACATTGTTATATTGTATTATAACCTAAATGTAACAAGTTACATTGTTCCATTTTTGTGTTCATTTTTATTTGAAGTGTAAAGTATTACATATTCTTTAGTATATGATGGACATCTTTCATTGTTTTTTTCTTTCTATTTTTCAAGTTTCATATCTTTCATTTAGTATATGATGGACATCTTTCATTGTTCATTCTGGTCGTAATACTACACTATATATTGTTATGACCCATATCAATAGTGTTCTAAATGAAAGGTTAGAAGTTAAGGTTTCAAGAGTCATGTTTCAAAGATTTTTATAATCTATCAAATTTTAGATTTAGTGGGCAATTGATCAACTATTTGGTTTAAGGAAATTTCTCTCGTACAAATTTGTGAAAGAGATTTGGTTTAGTCTAAGTATAAAGGTTTTGAGATTTTCTTGCATTGAATTTTAGATTGCTACTGATTTGAAACTGTTGAATAAAGATGAGACGATTGAAGTTGATAAGGAATCAACTTCATTTGTTACAAAGTATTTTAATAACTTTTTTTTCTATTAAATAAATAAACTTTTTGGTAGATTGTATTGGTAGCCTAATCCTCATATAGGGAATACTCGTAAGAAATTACGAAGTCAAAAGATGTTGGTTTTAGTAGTAAGTCTCCTAAGGGAAAACAAGCTATTAGTAATTCTTTTGAATTTAATTTTGTTAAGATTGCTAATAATGACACTATAATGATTTTCTTGATGTATTTTTTGGAGTGCAATTTACTAAGTAAACAAAATAATATTAGTATTTGTAGAGAAGCCTTGTTGTTGACTTTTAATTGGGATAAATTTAATTCATATCCATTGGGTGATATGGTTTCCAACTTACTATTTTGATAGTTTGAATAAGGACTATGTTTAAATGCAAAATGTGGCCTTGGATTTGAATTTGAAAAAATATTTAAATAGGTTGAAGCAAAAAGAAGAACGATATGATCCGTTTTCAAATTTATAGTCTTAGTTTGGCTTTCCAAATCTAGATATATGATGCAATTTTGGATATTGAAAATAAACCTAGTATATGCTAGAATGATCAATTTCCTGCTATATTAAGGTGGTAAGCAATTATAACACCAGTGATGGCTCAAGCGAAGGTGATTCTTGATAAGCCTTATGTAGTAATGATTTATATTTAGATTATTGCATTTTTATTGGTGTTTCATAACTAATAAACATCATCATCGAATTGTTTAGTGTAAGTTTTGATAAAATGTTATTTGGAAGTTTTCGTAATTTTTATTTTTGTGATGCTACTACATATGATGAAACATGTTACATAATATTTCATATGTGATGTAACATGTTCCATATGATTTAACGTCTTATATGTTATTTCACATATGAGATAACATGTTATATATTGTGTTTATATAAGATGTAACATATTACACAAATTTTTACATTTATGTAACATGTTATATATTATTTCACATACGATGTGACATGTTACATAGTATGTTTACATAAGATATAACATGTTATATGGTATGTTTAAATAAGATGTAAAATATTACATAATATTTTACATTTGATGTAACATGTTACATAGTATGTTTACATAAGAGGCATCATGTAACATAATATTTTACATACATAAGATGTAACATGTTATATAGTGTGTTTACATAAGATGTAGCATGTTACATAGTATATCTACATAGTTTTAATTATTATCTTTTGATAATGTTGTTTATTATGTCTTGGTTTTTTTTGTAAGTTTGTGTAAATATTGTACTATCACATGAGTATGTCCCTATTTTTAATATCTTTTGTCTCATGTTGAAGTAATGTATTTTGATAAGATGAGATTGTCCAGGTGAAGGTTCACAGTATATAGTAATTGATCAAGTGTTATAAAGGGAGAAGTTGGTAAAGAGAAAGATAAGTGTCAAGATTAGGGATTGAATGAAAGGTTGAAGTAATTGACGGTTGATTTCGATGATTTTAATAAAAAATTGACTTCTTATATTGATTCAAAGTTTAGTCAACAAAACTTTATTTTGATGAGAAGTTTGAGGAATATGGAGCTACCATTGATGGACTTCGTGCAAATATTATCATGATATTATCGAAGTTTTTTCAATCTATAAGTTATAAAGTTATTGGTTGAAAATGTATTGTTTTATTTATTTTTTGTTTTTGTTAGTTCAAAGTATTTATTATATATGCAATATGAATTTATGGTTATTACAATATATGTAATCAGTTACATTTATTTGAGAAGTATTTGAAACAAATTACATTAGTTTTGTTTTTTCATTGATTGTTTTTTCTTTACTTTGTTATTTGTAGTCACAACATACTTCTAAATTATAAAAGTCTCTTACAAAGGTTTATCCTACACCAATTTCACCTACAAAGTGTGACATTGTTGGTAGATCGTGTTATGTTTATGATGAAGGTTTACATGAGATAACTATAAGGCTTTGAACAATCTCAGTTTTCTAACTATGTTTACAAACCTTAAAAGGCCATCTATGGGCTTAAACATGGTCTTTGGTTTGATTTGACACACTTACAAAGACATTGTTGGGTATGTAGTTTTTTAAGTCCACATAAGATAGTTCCTTTTTTTGAAAATTCATTTCCTTATCAACAATTTACTTGTTTATTTTAACTATATTAGCATTACTAGTAGTGATGATGTTGGGATCAAACAACTTGTATCAACTTTATACAACAAGTTTGTTTTGAAATATTTGGGACATCTCAATTATTTTTTGGGTATCCAAGTCCATATGCTACTCAATGGTGATCTCATGCTTAGTCAAAGCAAATATATATGAGAATTGTTGACAAAAACTAATATGAATTAGGCCAAACTCATGACAATACCTATGACTACTACATTTATACTTTCAATTGGTGTAAGTGATCCAATCTCACTCATTATCACCTTGTTGTTGGCGCCTTGCAATATATTACTATCATTTTCTTCTTATGCTGTCCATCTCATCTTCGTCTGTTTTTCTTTTGTTTTCATTTCTTTTTCTATGTTATATTCAATTATTGGTGATTTTTTTGTTGAATTTTTTATTTTATGTATATATATTTAAATTTTTAAATTATACTATTAATTTTTAAAGTTTCAAAATTTTGAATCATAATTATTTATTTTAATAGTTAAGTTAGGATTTTCTTTTAAAATTCTAAAAAATTGATCTTATATGATTCAAAATTTAAAAATATACGAAGAAAATTGTTGAAGTTTAAAAACTAAAAAATAAGTCTCGGTGTAAATTTTCTCGGCTACTAAAGGACCGAGTGTTACGAATACAATTTACACGTACACTTCGGAAAAAGCTCAAACAGGAGAGAAGAAGACCAAAGCATGCTTATTGGAAGGAAAAATTGATAGAAGAGATCAGAGAAGACAACTGAACAAGAGGGTGAGAAAGAGATGATAACGGCGTCTTATAGTGGGATGTTTCCACTGGGAAACAAGGCGGGTCCTCGAACGGTGCTGATAACAGGGGCGAGCAAAGGGCTTGGGAGAGCTCTGGCCAAGGAGTTGGCCAACAGCGGTCACACTATTATTGGTTGTTCCCGTTCACAGGATAAGCTCAACGCCCTCCAATTAGAGCTACTTTCTTCTGAAAACCACTTGTTCCTCAATGCCGATGTGGTTCGTTCTTTCCCAACTTTCCTTCTTACGTTTTTTTCCGTTCTTCCCTAAAATTGGCAGAATAAAATGGTTGATTTTTAATATCTAATGTTTATTCATTCCCTTAATTTCGTAGGGATCGAATAGCAGCGTTGAAGAGCTAGCTCGAATTGTGTTGGAAAAGAAAGGAGTTCCAGATATCATTGGTATTGACTTCGCTCTCATTATATATGCTTAATGCCTTTTCTTTTAATATTTCTACTTTGTAATAATTGCAATATATAAAACATTGTATTAGCAATGACAAAGAGTATTACGTGTGGCCTTGATTAATTACCACTTACAGCACTCTATCCTTTTGTAAAAAGGCTTATTATGATGATAAGAGTAAAATTTAGGGGCGTAGGAACTTTGAAATTGATGAACACCTTTTTGTATGGCTCCAAATTTAACAATTGAAACTCAATGTGCCGACCCGACTAACAAATGCAAAGTAGTCAAGTGTGTTAGAGGTAAAATGTCTCATATTTGATTAAGTACAATATTATGGTAGAATTTATAAGAATTATAGGTGTCTTTCACTCATTGGATTAACCCTTTGAAATTGCAAAGTTTATGGTTTTTATAAAATCTAACAAAGCGATTGAAGCCAACCCACTTTAAATTGGAGTACTATTATATATCACAATCACAACTGACTTGACAATTTCTTGTTGATACAGTTATGTGGATCAAATTATACTTATCAATAAAACTGTCACACGTAATTTGAGATATATAGAATTGTCCTTGAAATAGTCGTATTCATGTTGTGTTCAACATATTATATTAGCATCGTGCACTTGGGTCCATGACTTGGAAAATAACCGATACAAGAAGAACGTTGTAAGTAAAAATGACATGTTGAAATATTGATACAATATTTTAAGTCGAAAAATGTTAATTTCACACAAATTTGCACTTATACCTTTTATATTGTTCCATGTGTCGGAAATTGAAGAAGTTATTCATTTTTTAGATAATACTGACATATGATATAATATGAAGGGTGTGGGTACAAATTTGTGCGTCCTTAGCATTTAAGTCAAAATGATAATAAAATTTTAGCCTATGTTTGATAATGATTCTTATTTATGTTTGTATTTAATTTTTGATTAAATAATTGATTTTGTGATTTCTAATTCTTTTGTAAAAATAATTATCAATATGTTTGATAACAATTTTTACTTTGTGATTTTCTGCAAAGAAAATCAAAAATCACATATAAGTAGTTTGATAAAGTTTTGATTTCTAATTTTTTTCCAAAAATTTAGTGAGTTAAGAACATTTTTGGTGTTATTTATAAATTTCATGCTTTTAATCATATTCTTCCAATATTTATTATTCATAGAAAAGTCACAAGACTGTATTTAACTTCTAGAAAAGGTATTTAATGAAAATAATTAAAAACCATAAATCAAATCTTCTTTTTGGTAATTTATGTGATTCCTTAAAAAAACTAAAATCAAAATCAGAAATCATTTTAAAACATTTGTAAAATTCAAAAATCAAAATCGTTATCAAAATTCAAACATATTTTTAGTTTTTTTTTCTAATTGTTAGAGATATTAGTTGTGTATTAGGTGTTTATCACTAGTTGAATATATTAGTTGTGTATTAGGTGTCTTAGTTGTGTATTAGGTGTATGTCACCTAATAGTATCCCTAGTTTTGTATATAAATATGTAGTATCTTTGAATGAAAATAAAAAAAAAAGAGTGAATTCTAAATTACACGGTATCAAAGCATTTAGGTTACAAAATTGGGAATTTTTTTTTCCCGTTCAAATTAGGGTCTGATTTTGGGTAAACATAAATTAGGATTTAGCACATTTTTGGGTTCTAACTCGGAACACCCTTTTGTAGTGCAAATTTATTCTCACCGCCGGCACAGGGAGGAAGCCCAGCCCCCGACCGGCCAAACCCCGAAGTTTGGTCACCAGACGAGCCGCGAGTGAGCCCCACGTACCACCGTGACTTTCTGCCATCTTTTCACGCGCCGGCGCGTGACAGTGCGTCCCTGCAACAGTCTTCTTCGGTCGTCCTCGTGTTGTTCTCCGAAGTTCCCCTGCGTCATCTATGGTGGTTTGGCACTCATCGCTTGTAATTGTTCAGGTTTGGGTTCTTCCAATTTTGTGTTCTTGTTTGCTGCGTGTTTGGTTGCTGCTGTTGTTGGATTTTGTTTGTTCGCTGTCTTGTCGTTTGTAGGAGTTATGGCTGAAAAAAAATCTAATGTTGTGACGGATATGGTGCATGTGATGTCTAAAATTACGGACCATAAGCTCAATGGCTCGAATTATTTGGCTTGGAACAAGACCATTCAAATTTATTTGAGAAGTATCGACAAAGATACTCATTTGACTAATGATCCTCCTAAAGATGATTCAAAGCAGACATGGTTTAGAGAAGATGCCCGCTTATTTCTGCAAATTCGGAATTCTATTGAGAGCAATGTAATTGACTTGATCAATCATTGTGAATTCGTTAAGGAATTGATGGATTATTTGGATTTCTTATATTCTGGTAAAGGAAATCTTTCTCGCATGTATGAGGTATGCAAAACATTTTACCGTGCAGACAAACAAGATCAGTCACTCACGAATTATTTTATGGAATTTAAAAGGACTTATGAGAAGCTCAATAGTTTAATGCCTTTTAGCCCTGATGTGAAGGTTCAACAAAGCCAACAGGAACAAATGGCGGTCATGAGTTTTCTTGTCGGTCTTCCCTCTGCTTTTGAGACTGCTAAGTCCTAGGTTCTTTTTGGTTTTGAGATCTTCTCTTTACAAGAGGTGTTTAGTCGAGTACTTCATACAGAAGGCACTCCACCTCCACCTGTTCAATTAAATGGTGCTTTGGTCAGCCGAAATAATAATTATGAGTATGGATGGTTAACTTATATGGATAGAAACAAAGGAGGCGGCTCGTAAGGGTTTGAAACTCGATCACAGGACCTAGGAGGTATTATGTGTTACTATTGTCACAAACTAGGACATACGAAACATGACTGTAGAAAGCTTCAGTACAAGCATCAAAAAGGTCACTCGGCTCATATTGCATTCACTTATGATACTTCTGAAAAATCGGTTCTTATCTCTGCCGATGAATTTACCAAGTTCTCATAGTATCAAGAATCACTGAGGTCTTCATCACCTTCTGTCACTGCTATTGTTGATTCAGGTAAATCAAATGCGTGTCTTTTTTCCTCATCTTCCAAATGGGTTATTGATTCTGGTGCCACAGATCATATGATAGGTAATTTTAGTCTCTTTTCTACTCTTCAGTCACACACCTCCACCTCTATTGTTACCTTAGCCGATGGGTCACCATCTCGTGTTCTTGGGTCTGACACAATTATTCCCACTCCTTTGCTTCCTTTGTCGTCTGTTTTACATTTACCTAGCTTATCCTTTAATTTGATCTCTGTAAGTCAGCTTACTCGCAATCTTAACTGTTGCATCTCATTTTTTCCAAATCGTTGCTTATTTCAGGATCTTATGACGAAGAAGACTATTGGTAAAGGACATGAGTCTGGAGGTCTCTATATTCTTGACACACCAATACCGAAATCTGTTGCTTGCTCTAGTGTAACCTCTTTCTTCGAGGCACATTGTAGACTGGGTCATCCATCTCTTCCTTTACTTTAGAAACTTTATCCTCAGTTTAGTAAGGTGTCTTCATTAGATTGTGAGTCTTGTCAATTTGCAAAAGATCATCGTCTTAGTTCAAATCCAAGAGTTAATAAACGTGCTAGTGTTCCTTTTGAATTAGTTCATTATGATGTTTGGGGTCCTTGTCCTATTTTGTCTAAACCTAAATTTAAGTATTTTGTTACTTTTGCGGATGATTATTCTCGTGTAACTTGGTTATATTTAATGAAGAGTCGTTCTGAATTGTTTTCTATTTTTTGCGCATGTTGTGTTGAGATTAAAACTCAATTTAATATTTCAATTCATACTTTGCGAAATGATAATGCCAAAGAATATACATCAGCTTTGTTTCAATCTTATATGGTTCAAAATGACATGCTTCATGAAACTTCGTGTGTTGATACTCCATCTCAAAATAGAGTGGCAGAACGTAAGAACAAACATATTCTCGAAACTGCACGTGCCTTATTATTTCAAATGAATGTTTCTAAACCTTTTTGGGCCGATGCAGTTTCAACAACATGTTTTCTTATTAATCGTATGCCCTCATCTGTTCTTCATGGTGAGTTTCCTTACAAAATTTTGTTTCCTAATAAGTCACTATTTTCGGTTGACCCTAGGATATTTGGTAGCACTTGTTTTGTTCGGGATGTTCGTCTGCATGTTACTAAATTAGATCTCAAGTCTTTGAAGTGTATCTTCCTTGGTTATTCTCGTCTCCATAAAGGTTATAGATGTTATTGTCCTAGTCTTAACAAATATCTTGTCTCAATTGATATTACCTTCATGGAAGATACACCCTATTTTTTCGTTTTCTCCTCCTCTTACACGTCAGGGGGAGGATGATGATTTGTTAGTCTATTCTATCACATCATTTGAACATGGCTTTGATCTAGTTCCTGTTAGGCCTCCTATTACTCAAGTCTACTCCAGACATAGACCTTCTGATTCATGTCCTGCACCTGCTCCTTCGTCATCAGATCCAGTCCTGAACGATGATCTTCCTATTGCATTACGCAAAGGTAAACGTCAATGTACTTATCCTATTTCTTCTTTTGTTTCTTATAACTACTTGTCGTCTTCCTCTTGCTCTTTTATTGCCTCTCTTGATTCTATTTCATCCCTAAAACTGTTCACGAAGCCATATTTCATCTTGGTTGGCATTATGCAATGATCGAGGAAATAAATGCTTTGGATGACAATAGTACTTGGGACTTGGTTGATTTACCTTCGGGAAAACGGGCTATCGGATGCAAATGGGTGTTCACAGTTAAGGTTAATCTGGATGGGTCAATTGCTCGATTAAAAGCCCGTCTTGTTGCTAAGAGATATGTTCAAATCTATGGAGTGGACTATTCTGACACTTTCTCTCCTATTGCTAAATTGACCTCTGTTCGGTTGTTTATTTCTATGGTAGCTACTCACCATTGGCCTTTGCATCAACTAGATATCAAAAATGCTTTTCTTCATGGTGATCTTCAAGAGGAGGTGTTTATGAAGCAACCTCCTGGTTTCGTTGCTCAGGGGGAGTCTAGGCAAGTTTGTCGTCTCCACAAATCTTTGTATGGTTTGAAATAGAGTCCTCGTGCTTGGTTTGGAAAATTTAGTCAAGCTATAAAAACGTTTGGTATGATGAAAAGCAAGTCTGATCATTCTGTGTTCTACAAACAATCAGAAGCTAGTATCATTCTTTTAATTGTGTATGTAGATGACATTGTTATTACTGGAAGTGATACTACGGGAATTTCATCTCTTAAGTCTTTCCTACATACTCAGTTTCACATGAAGTATTTGAGGATGCTAAAGTATTTCTTGTGTGTTGAAGTCACAAGGAGTAAAAAATGTATCTTTTTTTCTCAGAGAAAATATATCCTGGACTTATTAACTAAGACAGGAAAATTAGGAGCAAAACTTTGTAGTGCTCCAATGACTCTGAACATCCACCTTACAAGAGATGGGGAACTCTTTAAAGATTCTGGGAGATATCGAAGGATGGTTAGAAAGCTGAATTACCTTACGGTGATTAGTCCAGATATTGCATATTCGGTCAGTGTTGTTAGCCAATTTATGTCATCCCTAACTAGGGGTGTCCATAAACCGGACCGGACCAGACCAAATCGTAAAACCGGACCGAACGGTTTTACAAATCAAACGGTCTGATCCAATTTGTACTAATTTTAAACCGTTCGAACCGGATCGGACCGGACCGGTTTAATAATATATTAAAAATTTCACATTATTCTTCATTAAATGTATAAAAAATCGAACCAAACCGGAAACCAAACTGGACTGAACCGTTTTATAAGTCAAACGGTCTAGTCCGGTTTTTATTACTTAAAATCGTTTCAAACGGTCCGGTCCGGCTTGAGTAATATAAACGGTCCGGTCTGGTTAAAGTTTTTTGACCAAAACCGGATCGGACCGTTGGACATTCCTATCCCCAACAGTTCATCATTGGGCAGCGTTAGAGCAAATTTTGTGTTACTTGAAATGAGCACTTGGATGTGGTATCTTATATGCAAATCATTGACACACTCATATTGAATGTTTTTCAGATGCAGATTAGGCAGGTTCCAAAGTAGATAGAAGATCCACATCAGGCTATTGTATTTTCATTGGAGGAAATTTGGTCTCATGGAAAAGCAAGAAGCAGAATGTTGTCACGATTGAGTACAGAGTCAGAATATAAGGCTATGGCACAATCTGCATCTGAGATAATGTGGATATATTAGCTCTTGGATGAAGTAGGTCTTAAAACTTCAGTACTAGCGAAATTGTGGTGTGATAACTAAGCTGTTTTTCATATTGTTTCTAATCCTGTGTTTCATGAGCGAACTAAACACATTGAAATTGATTGTCATTTTGTTTGTGAGAAAATTCTGCAAAGTTTGATTTCTACAAGATATGTGAAGACTAGAGAACAACTAGAAGATATCTTCACGAAAGCTTTAAGTAGGATTCGGGTTCATTATCTTTGTAACAAGTTGGGCATGATTAATATCTATGCTCAAACTTGAGGGAGAGTGTTAGAGATATTAGTTGTGTATTAGGTGTGTATTAGGTGTCTATTACTAGTTGAATATATTAGTTGTGTATTAGGTGTATGTCACCTAATAGTGTCCCTAGTTTTGTATATAAATATGTAATATCTTTGAATAGAAATTAAAAAAAAAGAGTGAATTCTGAATTACACTAATCAAACCCTTAGTTAAATGTGTTGATTTGTGTTTTTGTATCATGTACTTTTTGTGTTGTGCCATGATTAACACAATTAACAAAACATGGTATATAAGTCGGTGAACTTGGTGTCCGAGTCATGCAATTGCACAAATTGCCACCCGTACCCCTACGTGGTTTTTGGCCGTTAAATAACATGGTTTTGGATTATCAAAAGTGCAGCTGAAAATGCAAAACAGAGGAGGTTTTGCCAGTCGGAGATTTATTTCTTCTATAGATATAAGGATTGCTAATTCATGTTTGAACGTGTTCCTGGGATAGTGTTGCCTGCATACCACATTGGATTTATTACTCTTGAAATATGTTGAACTTTTTATTATTATCCATTTCTATAGATTTAATTATTTAAACTGATACATGATAACATCATTCACTTAAGCTTCACCTGTATGTGTTTTGTTTTCCAAGATATCCATCACGTCTTAAATTCCTGTTGGACTTATAACACTTTTGTTGTTGTTGTTGCTTTAATCTGCACTAATTTGTTTTTGTACAACGGTACCAGTGTGAATTAGTCCTCCATACACAGATATGGTCAAAACTTTTGGACATGTATTGTAGTTGTCTCCAATCAGTTTGGGGTCTATGATAGGATGTCGATGGTTTATAAGCAAAACAAGTATTTCAATTCTTTTTCATTTCGAAATCATCTTTATTCATCATATCCAAAGGTTTTATTTTTGTTTTTGGCATTGCAAGGTTTTTTTTATCTCTTTTAATATGTCATACTTCTATCTTTCACTCCCAAAAATGCTTTTTATGATTGCTAGAAAATGATATGATATGTCATTTTGTATAGTTTTACTTTCAAGTATTCTTGTTTCTTCTTTTTTAATTTTTTCCCCTATAGTTTTATAGTCAAATGTCAAGATAGTACTGAAATGAGTGTGTTATCAGTGAACAATGCAGGTACAATTAATAAAAACAACAAGATTTGGGATGTTCCTGTTGAAGAGTTTGATACTGTTATCGACACAAATGTAAAAGGGATAGCAAATATGTTGCGTCACTTCATTCCGCTGATGCTCAGAAATGACAATAAAGGAATTATCGTTAATATGTCATCTGGTTGGGGAAGATCAGGCGCTGCTTTAGTAAGTTGTCGTAGATTGTATCTTTATTTGATATTAGGAAATTGTTAATCTTTTTCCCTTCCATTTTCTAAATGGAGCTTTCACTTACTTTAAAATCATTGATCTATTAACTTAAGATTACTTTTTTTAAAGGAAAAAATGTCACTTTATTTTATAAATTAGATATATTTGTCACCTTGCTTTAAACCGGTATATTTTAATCACTTTACAATTATACTATTGAACACTATAGTCATTTTTATCATTTTTGGGACATTTTAATCACTTTATATTTTTTCCCCATTTTCTAGCATTTTTGGGATATTCTCACATCAAACATCCACGGCCCTTTGTTAGTTAGCTTCAAATTGATTCAACCTAATTTTTTCCCTAAAATATTAAGGAAAAAAAATTGACACAAACAAATGACTAAAATATCCAATAGTGTAATAATAAGTGACTACAATGCACCAATTTATTGCAAAATGTCAAGCTTATAGGAGTTGAGCTAACATCATTTATAACACATAATGCTTAATAATATAGTCTTGTACTCGTAATTTATTGCAAAACGTCAGGATTTTTGACAAGTTCCTGTCTTGCTTGATTTGCTAGATCAAATTTGCTTTACACATGTTGCAACCGAAAATAAATATTGTTGTCAAAATAAGGAGTTAAGAGTATATTCTGAAAGTTTATAAATTATGAACAACTTATATGGGATGAATATGTTATTTTTAAATTTTACTAATTTATAATTTAATAACTTAAACAAAGTGGCTAGGCATGTAATCGCGTGTAAGAACAAAGTGGCTAGGTATGTAATCGCGTGTAAGAACAAAGTAGCTAGGCATGTAATCGCGTGTAAGAACAAAGCGTGAAAATAAAAGAATAACACAATATTTTTAGGTGAAAATAACCTAGGCCACAATCATGACCTAAGAGGAAAACCACCGGTCTATTGAACCACTTAACTTTTCACTATGAAAAATAAATGTTAAAGTACAAACTCGACCTTATGTTACCCTCCCTAAGATACTTCCCCATTGTACCTTACTTATGAGCCCCCTGTTATGTTTTCACAGTTTCTTATACTAACGTGAGCGGTTTTCAGACCAACGTTGACACAATCAGATTATTTCTCGAATTAACTGCAAAATGGTTGGCACAAAAACACAAGTGCTCGTGTGTGTTCTAGAATTGATTTAATAATGAATAACATTAACTAGATTATTCAAAATATGTGTCACTTAAATCAACTAGCAAATCTTAGAGCAAAAAGATTAAACACAAGTTCAATTAAAATAGATTTTTTAGAGATTAATAATCAAATCAAATAATTATGATATGACAAACACAATTATTTGATCTAACAATTCAAGAACAAAAATAAAGAAGCTATGAGAACATATGATCAAAATATCATAAACTAATTAAGATTATTAATCAATCAAACATAACCACCAATATTTGATAGATTAACTAAATAAAAAAACTTAAAGAATTACGATCTTATATTTGCAAACAAGAGAGAGATTAAGAAGATTAAAATAATGCTCTTGTGTGGTTGATTTAAATAATGAGTAATGAGTTTTATTTATAGGAAAAATTAAAACCCTTAATCTTATGTAATTGATAAATATCTTTTTTATTACAAATAGGATTAGTAATACTCATTAATTAAGAAGACTCCTATATAATTGATAAATATATTTTCTATTACAAATAAGATTAGTAATACTCACTGATTAAGAAGACTCATATTTAAAAAAGAGTTTTTTAAAATATACTCATTAATCACGAAGACTCCTATTAAAAAAAGAGTTTTTTTAAAGTATATTATATGCTATCTTTTAGGATAAGATTTAAGGTATATCTTATTTAATATTTTATTCTATATTTTAGCATAAATATTTTAGTAGCAAAAATAATTTCAAATTTATGAATATATGTTATTAAATACATGTATAATCCTATGTGTTATAGTTATAACAGATATACCTAAAGACGATTATCTAAAATTTTGACATTTCTTCGACTTTACTTGATAGACTTGATAGCGAGCTTAAAAACAAGTTTACATGTAAATATTTTGTCCATAAAAATAGTCAACACATATAATTCTTACATATTCTATCCAAAATGATGAGGTCGAATCACTGTGGTAGCTCTTGGTCATTTAAAGTAGTGGCATCATCTTCCACATCCATGCTTCAGTCCAAAGACATCCAAGTGGTTTCTTTCTCTTGTTTTTTTCCCTCTCCTAGGGTTTTATGAACGGAATCTTTCCAAATTTTCTCCCTTCAAATACTTAAAATTGCTATGGTTTTAGCCATATGAGAAATCTTTGTTCTGTTCTTGAGTAATGTCAGCCCGATGATGATACATTGTTGTTAAGTGAAGAGTCACGGACCACTAATGTTTGCTTGATCTTTTTTTAAAAGGTTGCTCCTTATTGTGCTTCAAAATGGGCTGTTGAGGGTTTGACCAGATCAGTGGCAAAGGAGTTGCCTGATGGAATGGCAATTGTTGCACTCAATCCTGGCGTTATATACACTGATATGCTTGAGTCGTGTTTTGGCAAGTCAGCCTCATCTTACCAGAAACCTGAAGATTGGTAAGAATTTCTCTATAGTTTGCAAGCGTTTTATTATTTAATTGGTAAAAAATACAACTTTTTAGTAGAGAAGTAATATATGTTGGGAGAAGGAAGTTTTGTTCAGAAATTTAATGTAGCTTTTAATCATAAGATTATCCGACCAACATCATAGATAGAGAGAGAGAGAGAGAGCTGCATCTATTGTTTTAAATTTCTTTAAACCGAGAAATAGAATTTGGTGATCTTCTTCCTGAGCCTGTTTTCTTCCCTTCCTGCAAACTTGATGTCTTGACTCTTGAGTGCACATTCTTGAAAACTTTTTACTTATACGTCTTAAAACCATCAAATTCTGTGTAAAACATACATCCGGTGTCCCTACCCGGGCTTATTTGGTCCAGATTTAAATTTCACATTTGTGCTGTAAATCTTCTGAAGGATCCCATTTCAAAGTAAATACTTTATACGTCCATCACTTCTTTTTTTTTAGTAAAGTATTTACCAACTTAGTGTTTGAAAGTATATATATTAGTCAACTGCCTTTGTAAGACACTGAAATATCCTCAAGTGAGTGCTTTTAATATAGAAAGGTATGGTTCTATATTAAAAAAAAAGTGATAGCCATGTTAGCTTGAACGATTTCGGATAAATGAACGTTTTAACTTCATAGGTACTTTACTTTAAAAAATATCTATTTTTTTGTCCCATATTTTTGTATAAAATGTATATTTTAATTTTATTTTTTAAGTTTTTTAAGATTAAAGTGTATATATGTTTTTAAAAATTTATAGGATTGAACGTTTTGAAAATTACAGATTTAAAATACTTCTTTTATAAAAATTATGAACTTTTTGGACCCTTTTATAAAAAAATATCATGTAATGTAAAAAGTTGTGCGATTATGTATATTTCTTATTAAAAAAAGGAGAAGACTATTTTAGATCACAGAAAGGAAGGGACCTTGATTTCTCCCCCCAAAACTGATTTTGGCAGATTCAATTATTATGCATCAAGAGTTGGGTGTCCCCTGAAATTCTCTGATTTTAAGATATTTTTTATTTGAATAATTCTGTATATATGAAGTTTGTTACATAATAATTAATAAAATAAATAATTATAGATTAAAATAATAAGATTATTTTTTCTTTAACTTGTACACATCCATTGTGTTTTTGTTTTCATTTTTTCTTATCCTGACTCTTCTTATCTTGACTTTACGCAAGGAAATAACAAATTTCTCATATCTGCTGCATGTGTCAGGGCCCTTAAGGCAGCTACCATGATATTGAATCTTACAGCAGCAGATAATGGAGCGTCTCTGACAGTTTGACAAATGAGCAGTGACTTGAATAATTACAGTTGAGAGAGAATAATCTAATTGATAAAAATTATATTTTAAAAATAATAAATAATACTTGTTTGTGTTTGTTATCACGTATAAGTTATGTCATAACCAATATTCTCTTTACCATTTACTATAAATAACATTTTACTTAACAATATTTTAATGGCATTAATTAATTAATTAATTAATTTTT
The DNA here is from genome assembly GCA_030763125.1 of Hippophae gyantsensis. Classification (NCBI taxonomy): domain Eukaryota; kingdom Viridiplantae; phylum Streptophyta; class Magnoliopsida; order Rosales; family Elaeagnaceae; genus Hippophae; species Hippophae gyantsensis. The sequence goes on from CM061031.1 coordinate 65,008,494, forward strand.
TACCCATAACCATTCCAATATAATGACTTCATTTCCTTCGTGCATTTTTCCTTAACTAAATCTCTTTTAACTCAATGAGATATAATTATCTAATTTTAGTTTTTAATTATTACCATTTAATCCCTTTATTGAAGTTCAATTTTAAGTTAGTTTTAATTTTTAGACTAAATATGAGAAGGCTAAAATGTAAAAGACTAAATTAGAATAAAATAAAATAAAGTAAGAAACCAAAATTTGAAAATTTAATAATAAAGGGATCAAATTATTAAAAAAATAATGAAATCAAATGATAGAATATGAATAAAATTTAAAAACTACGTGTGTATTGAATGTTTGTTTGTAGTTGTCTTGTGCCATTAGAGATTGTCATTTCTCTATGTATGCTTTTCTGTGGTTTTTGATGAGCTCGTTAAGAGCTCTCTTAAGTGCTTGCTGAGGGGTCAATGAGGGCTGGTTGAGGTCGTTGGCAAGCTTTGACGTTGTTCCTTTTGTGGCATTTACCCTCGTCAGGTGCTTGTCGAGGGTTGGCAAAACTTGTAGAGGTTGAATGTTTTCTATAAAATCACCTCTCTTTCTTTTGTTTCTTTGGCTAGAATTTAAGGGGAAGCTCTACATGTTAGGCACCAAACTTTTTCTATCATTTCTTGGTCCTTTTTTCCTTCTAAGTGTTGTTAGAGAAGAGTTTATCATATTTTTCAAACATCGAGTTAAGTATAAAAATATGAGATTAAATGATGATTTATTGAGAGTTAAAATGAATAGTTGGTTAGTAAAGAGTGACATCATTTTGAAAAGTTTCTTTTAGCAATGAGTTTTCGTCTGTCGATTGGTAGTTGCAAGAGTGCAATAATTCCATAGATAAGGAGCCTATGTGGTGATGTGTCATATATCAATTGGGTATTATGGAGTCGTAATTGTTTTCATAAGTGAGGAACGTATGTGGTGACAACTCTTAGAGTTGGTATGCCGTGTGTTAGTTGGGTGTTGTAAGGTTGCAATCGTTCCTATATGTGAGGAGCCTATGTGGAGCGAATGGCAGATTCCATAGGTGATGAGCCTATTTGTTTGCATGTTAAGAGGATAAGCCATCAATAGTTGACCAATTCACGTGATGCTCCAATTGATAAAGTATAGGGCATATATTTTTTTAGTTGTGAATTGTTGATTTGCTTTTATTAGTGAATTGTTTGGTGTCGAGTAGTTACCTCAAACAACACATGGATTTTACCACATAGGAGCGGGATCCTATGTTAGTTTACCATGTTACATGTTATGTTATGTATACTCTAATTTTATGAGAATGCAATCATTATTTACTAAATATGTTTACATGTAAGAGGTCTTGAAGTGATTTTAAATCCTTTATAGCTTTCTTAATATGATTGGGTGATTTACATGTTGTGTGTTGTTGACCTCGTTTAATGCATGTTGCTAGCCTAGATAGGAGCATGTGAAACACCTTGTCACTAGTATGCTTATCACATTTTTCTTTCTTATCTCCTAATTTTTATCATGGTGTGTTGAATTAAGCATGCTATTATTATGATATATTTTGTTGTGTTATCTTCTTAATTCATGTTTTAAGGTCTGCTTGGTTGAGTTGGAATATAGTTCATGAAGAGATTTTATGAGTTGGCGTATCCATCCCTTATTAGGTCTCAATTGCATATTTGGATCGAAATTTCAATTTACATATGTATAATTGTTTCGATATATTAGAACTTTAATAGTTTTCACATTCATTTTAATTTTAATTCAAGCCCTTCATCTTCGAAATGATATGCAAAATTGTTTCAAGTTTAATGGATTTTAAAAGTTTCTAAAAGTTTAGATGTATTCATTTAAGATTTTTTAAGAATTTATAAAAAAAATTAGCTGTATTTAATTAAAATTTTAAGACTTTTTAAAAATTTATACAAATTTAGGTGTATTCAATTACTAATTTTTAAAAGTTTATAAAAATATTAGGGTATTTAAAATGTAAATGATTTTTTAAAAACTTCACTTGATTAAAGAATTTTGAGGATTTTAAACATTTTATACGTATATATAAAGTCTATCATAAGAAACATATTCTTCCATGAGATTTTTGGAGATTTTTTTTAGGACGAAAGATGGTCCAAGTTTATTACCTTTAACGAAAATGTATTTTTATACCCGTATTTATTAAGTGAAGCAATATAAATCTATTATTTTTACAAAATAGATTTATATGATCTTTTTTATAAAGGTAGCGAGCTTGTACTACTATACCTAATAGGTATAGAATTAAAATGCATTATCATTAAAGGTAGCGTACTTTTACCATTTTTCCTTTTTTGTTTTTTAATTCTTTTCACTTTTTCTTTTCTATTTCATTATTTTTTCTCTCTTTCTCTTTTTTTCCTACTCTTTACTCCTTTTTTTTTTAATATTTGTTAAGCTTAACCACCAATTAAATTATTTTTTTAAAGAACGGGTGATCGTATACGTTCATTAAATTTTCAAAATAAAGCACTTAGATACAATAGACTTTTTGTGACACTTTAATCCACTAGCTTTAAAATGCGACATCATAGGTCAAAATAGTCAATTTTTTTTTGTTTTTTTTCTATTTTAAAAAAATTTAAATATTATTTTAATAATTATTTTTGTTGAAATTTTATTTTTAAAAAAACTTAAAATTGATCATTTGCATATATAGTATCAATTTTTCAAAGTTGGTAGACTAAACTATCCCAAAAAGCTATTAGACCTAAGTGCTCTCATAGCTAGTGGATTGTTGTGACATTTGTCTTTTTTTTTAATAATATCACATAAAATTATCAAGAAGTCTAGTGTCCATAAAACATAAATTAATTTATTAGAATTTTTTTAAAATTCTCAAGTTCTATAATTAAAAGAATAATTTTTTGGTATGATTTTTTTAATAGCTATTAAGAATAAATGATCTTAAAATAGTAACTTTTACCCATGTGGTCCTTTTCAATTAATGCAATAATGCCTTTCTTTTATGGAAACTTAGAATATTTTTCCAACTTAAAGAATAACATATGTTTTATTAAATTTTTCAATAAATATTAAGAACTTTTTATAATTGTAAAGGATTTATTAAGAAATTATAAAATAATTAATAATATAAAGAAAAAGCATGATAATTTTTTTAAAATATATTAAATTTTGTAAAATTTTTGGAAAGGCTATAAAAATTTATGAAAAAAAATCATTGATGCGGTTCAGATGAATAATCAATTTAAAACTTTTTTTAAATTATTTAAGATATCATAAATTAGTATATAGTAAGTAAAGATCTTTCTTGTAGAAGATTTTGAGAATTAACTCTTATTTATTAAAAAAGAGGGTTTTGATTTTATAAACTGAAAATTAAATCTAACAACTAAAGATTGATAAATATAAAAATAAAATATAAAGATGATGATAAATATTCAAATAAAATAACGATTGCAGGATCATTTTTCATCACTAGCATGTATTACAAATGAGTAAAGACATATCTTATTCTCCTATTCTTTGATTATACTAATTTAAAGAAATTCACAAACGCAAAAATCTTCACGTCTTCTTACAGATTTGTTGAATTAAACAAGCACTTAATCCAAATTATTTTTAATAGACAACCTGGAATAAGTTCTCTAATTAATCTATCAAAAACATTAATTTTTAAAGAAGCATATTGGATCAAGGTTAAATACATAAGCTCATTTTAATTATCTTAAGTATTAATTCTAATTACAAGTAATTTATCATTAATTATTTAAATTAATTAAGCGATTACGTATCCAATCAACTAAATTAGTTAACAATGAATTAATTTAATTATTTAATTGTACACTTAAATTGTCAAATAAATTCATACAAAAATTAAAATTGAGAATTAATACATAATTAAAAAATAGTTAAATAAAATATTGCAAATCTAATTAAATATTACAATTTATGTTTAGGACTTTGAAATTACTCACAATTAATTATAAAATTAGCTATTTATGGAAAACAATAAATTAAGAAAATTATTCATGAAAAAATAAAAAAAAGGGGAAGAAATCTTAGGATTTTTGTTCTTGAATTTAATTTTCAACTCTTTAATTTCTTCTCGAATCCTCTTTTTCTTAATTGTTGCCTCTAGCTTAATTCTATAATTTATGTATTTTTTTCATATTTTTTCTCTTAATTTTAGTTTACTTCTAATACTGCTTGTATTTTATATTTATATTCAAAAAATTGATCTATTTTTGAGTTGTATTGGGACTGATAATACACGAAAATCAAGCAAAAAAGGATACTTAGCACGAAGATCAAGCTTATGAATAAAAGGGTGCCATGTGTCAAGGAATTAGGAGTGGAATATTATGCGTGAGGGGCTGAAGAAGCTGGATAAGACTATACGACAGGTCGTATGGGCCTAGAGTGTAGTGCGTTAGGGTGCAAAACAACGTTGTTTTGGTCTCTCTCTTATATGTGTCCACATATCTGCTAATTACACTCACTTGTGCTAAATATATTCATGAATATTTCTATGTACATCCACTTGTCAAATAAATATCATAAGAAATTCAAAAAAATCTAAAAAAATTATATTTTTTCAATAAATACAAAATAAATAATTTTAACCCATTATAAAATAAAAATATAAAGGAATTAATATATAAAAATATGTATAAAATAACACTTATCAAACTCCCTCACACTTAAACTTTACTAGTCCTAGAGTAAAGTCAATACCCATAGTTAAGAGAATAAGTTTTCTAATATTTTATCTCTGTGGTTTAACAATATCATAGCTTCAAATTCTAATAGATGTTAGATATTGTCTTTAGCCATCCCTTTTTTATAGCTACTATACAATAATCATGCTTAAAGTATGTGTGTGATATAGTATCAATTTGCATTAGTCAAATCATTTAACATAAAAAAATTGAAACATTGTTCCTCCCTGAAAAATATGACAACTGTTTTTAGAGTTGAATTAGACACCATAGACTTTTCCTTAAAATTCTATCTTCACTCACCAAAAGTATTTCTTAAGATTAAAAGGTATTTCATTTGGTTATAATATGTGGCTATGTTTGTAAGTTCAATCAATTGAAAGGGAAAAAAGAGAAACAATAGTTCTTAAGTACATGGAGTAAGAGAAAGAGAACTATAAATAATACTATGATACGACTAATTATGTCCATAAAATATGGTCAACTTTTATTGTTTTAGATTCAAACATCATTATTGACTTATTTTTCCTTTTATTTTTTGCCATTTTTAATAACACACAATCATTTTTATAATTTTGTTGGCTTGCCCCCTTATCAATATATATATATATATATTCATCTTTCTCTTTTCTTTTGAACACATTGTAGTCGGGTTTTTTTTTCCAGTATGTTGGAATTTAATCCATTATAGCATAATTAACACTCTTAAATCTTATTCTAGTATTTTCATAGAATCTATTCTCTTTTTCTACAACTTCACTTTTCTTGAACTACAAGGTATGACCAATGTGTTTAGTTCAAAGGGTAAGGAGTAGGCACAAGTAATTGACTCATGTAGGCTCAAATAGATTCTGTAAAAGGGTTGTTTTTGAAAGAACAACAACATTAAGGGTAGGAAAATTTATCCAAAAAATTTGATCCTATTGCCTTAATCATTTTTCAAGTAATACATTTAGCATTCACCTTGATAACTTTAAAGAAAAGTTCTAGCAACATATTCTTATTCATTAAAAGTATAGCAAAGTTTAAAGGGATTTACAACATTTTCACAAGTTCTTGCATAGAGATTATTCTATCACCAATTTAACTATTATGCATGCAAGTTTTGAAGAAAATTATCATAATGTTACCTTCACTTAAGAATAAAGTCAAGACTCTATCAACATTTATTATCCTTTTGACCAAACATTGTTTAGCTAATTTTATCATTGATGCTAGAAAAAAAAAGAGAATATGTGATCGATTTTAAGCTCATCTATTAAACCTAACCATCCTAAGAAATGCAAAAAGTAAATACTAAAAAAAATACAAAAATTATGCTACCTAGAACATACTAATCCTAAACTATGCTTAACTAATAAAACATAAAAAAATAAAGATAGTAATGTGTTAACACCTCCTCACACCTAATTCTTACATTGTCCTTAATGTAAGCACATGCATATATATAATGTAAAAATAAGTAAAAAGGGAGTAGAAAAAAATCTAGGGGGTTGTATCCTACAAATAACTTTGTTTAATGTCCTTAGCTTGACTTTGCATCAAATGTTTCTTTAATCGTCAAAATATGTTGGTTTGTGTAGTGTCACCTTCTCTATATTGATTGGTGCAAAAGGTTCATAGTATGACTTCAATCTATGTCCATTAACTTTGAATTCTTTGGAGGTACTTGGATTTCGTATTTCAATTGCACCATGAGAAAAAACATTAGCAATATAATAAATGGACCAACTTAACGAGAACATAGGCGTGAATGGAATAAGAGAAATTTATCACCAATGGTGAATTCTTTCCTTGATATCATATTTTCATGAAACGCCTTTGTTTTATCTTTATAAATTTTTTAGCTTTCATAGGCATCATTTCTAATTTTCTCTAGCTCATTCATTTGTAATTTTCGATGTCTTTCGGCTTCGTCTAAGTCCATATTACATTGTTTCGCTACCCAAATTTCTATGTGTTTTAACTCAACTAGAAGATGACAAGGTTTACCATACACAAACCAGAATGGTGACATCCAAATTGGCATTTTATATGCAATTATATATGCCTACAATGCATCATCCAGTTTTTAAGCTCCAGTCCTTTCTATTGTTTTTTATTGTATTTTCAAGGATGGGCTTTATCTCTCTATTGGATTCTTCAGCTGGTTCATTTGTTTGTGGGTGATAAGGGATAGCGACTTTGTGGTTGAAATTATACTTTTTAAGTAAAGCCTAAAAAGTCTTATTGTAAAAATGTAGTCTACCATCGTTGATGATAACTCTTGGTATTCCAAGCCTATCAAAGATGTTATACTTCATAAAATCCATAATAACTTCAGAGTCGTTAGTTTTGGTGGCTTTTAGTTTCCAACCATTTAGACATATAATCCACAATAAGTAAAATATGCATATAACTGTAAGAAGATGAAAAATATTCATGAAATCAATACCCCAAACATCAAAGATTTCAACAATAAGAATTAGAGTTTGTGGCATTTAATTCCTAGGGCATAAGTTAATTGTTCGTTGATAATGGTTATATGTTTTGAAAAACGGTAAAGGCATCCTTGAACAATGTTAGCCAATAAAATCCACTCTCTAAAACTTTAAGAGTGGTTCATTTTACTCTAAAATATGCCCCATATGCATAAGAATGACAAAATAATTAATGACAAAATAATTAAAATAGAAGTAAACTCAATGTCAAGTATGCACCTTCTTATCAATTGATTCGGGAAATTTTTCCAAAGGTAGGGGTTTGATGAGTCTCAAATATATTGTAATTTTATGCATGATTTATGATTAAAAATATTTGTATTTTCTTAATTTTATTATTATTTTATAAAAAATTATATTTTTGGAATCACGAGTATATTTTGTTATTTTTCAAGTATTTTAGCTTAAAAATATGAAATTGATCAATACTTGAAGCGATGCAATTGAGGGACTCCATTGCAATTCTTCAAACTAATAAAAAGTGATGCAAAAAAATAAGGGAACAAAGTCATGCAGAAAAGTATATGCTGCTACATGGAATTATTGTGTACCACAATGCGGTGCTTTTGGATTCAATACAACTATCCCTAAAAATTCACATGTTGTGGTATGGAAAACATGTGTTCCACAGTGCAAGACATTCAGATTGGGTATAAAGCTTGGCGTGGATTCTTGTGTGCAACAGTGCCAACCTATCTAAGCATATTTTTGAACCTATAAATAGGACCACTATTCCATTGTATCAATCATTCTTTAATTTCTTATCCCTCATCCTTATTATTCCATTCATTTTTTCGTATTTTTAAGCTTTTTAGATTTTATTTTCTCAGTGTAAGGTTTGTGAGTGTTGGTAATATTCATAAACAAAACATTTACATGTAATATTAGTTTCTAGATGTGTCTTTTAAGAATATTTTCAAGCCAAAAAAACTATTGAGCCTCAATGATCACATATCTGGTATATTTGTATTTCCGTGCATGTTAGATTTCATATTATACATATAGAAATATTGTTCAAACAGGTCACTTGATTGATCGAGTGGTGACTAGATCAATCGAGTTTAATGAAAACTGGTTGAACTAATTTTTAATATGATTAGATTGATAGAAGCATTAACTTGATCGATCGAGCACTAGGTTGATCGATATTAATGGATAGATCGATCAAGATTAATGACTAGATCAATCTCTTATTTCTAAATTAATTAATTGTTTTACTAAATCGATCGTACTATTCTTAGTAGATCGATCAAGCGGCTTTGTTTTCAAATTTAACCTAATTTTTACTATATTGACATTATGTTTTTAAGCTCTTCTAAATATTTTTAAGGATAGTTTTGTAATTAAGCTTTGACCTAGGGTTTTAACTCATACTATTTAATCATACCATTGGCTCACAATTTTGTTAACCACACAAAAACATTATTCTCTTTATCTTAATATCTCTCTTGTTTGGCAAATATAATGTCATAATTATTTAGGCTTCTTTATTTAGTTAATCTATCAAACATTGATGTTTGTATTTGAATGATTAATAAACCTAATTGGTTTATGATATTTTGGTCATATGTTCTTATAGCTTCTTCTTTATTTTCATTCTTGATCATTTGCTTTGATTATTAATCTTTAAATTGATTATTCTAGGGTTTCTAATTGATTTTGATTTATTTGATACATTTATTAAATCATCTAGTTAGTATTGTTTATTATTGAATATGCTCTAGGATACACTTTTACACTTGTATTATTGAGCTAACTTTTCAGGTGTTAGCAATACGAGTTCAATTAAATCGTGTGACTTGAGTTCATCGAAATGTTGGTCTAGATTTGGACACCTTTCTTATAGAGACTATAATGAAAGTAACGGTTTGTAAGTAGATTACTTATGGGCATTGCCTTGGTGGCCATTTTGAGCCCTAGCCTTATAATTGAACCTTATTTTTCATAGTGGATAGTTAGGTCAACCAATTGACCGATGATTTTCCTCTTAGGTCATTGGTGTGGCCTAGATCATTACCAATTGAAAATCTCGTGTGTTAATCTTTATATTTCCACATTACTTTATTTACATGAGATTGCATGTCTATTGTTCTGTGAAATTTTAAGTTTAATACTTTTATTGATATTATTCTCACTCCCTCTCTAGATAATTAGGTCTGTACTAAAAAATAAACTTTCAATTGGTATTAGAGCTTGTCACTAGATATACTTAGTGTTCCTAAGACCTTGTTATGGATCATTTAAGAGAGGGTTCTTCCAGTACCCGTGCACCTTACTTTGATGAATCTAATTACCTATATTGGAAGACTCATATGAGAGCCTTTATATGATCTATAGATGAGAGTGTCTGAAACTTTGTACTTTATGGTTGGGAACCACCTACAGTTACCAAATATAATGTAGCCACTCCTAAGTCCAAGGATAAATACAGGAATCAAGATAAAACTACTAGTAACTGGAATCAAAAGGGTATTAATGCTACTTTTAGTACTATGTCTACTGTTGAGTTTCATCATATTTGTCATGTTGATACTGCTAAGCATGCTTGGGATATTTTAGAGGTTTTCATGAGGGAACCATACAAGTTAAATGAACTAAACTTTGCATGCTTGGTAGTCAATTTGAAAATCTTAGCATGAAAGAAGATGGAACTTTCTCTGAATTTTATATTAGATTACGTGATATTATTAACACCTCTTCCAATCTTGGAGAGAAAATTGATGATGAAAGTTTATAAATTATGGACCTAATTAACCTAGAGGGGAATAGGTTATTTTTAATTCTTACTAATTTATAATTTAATAACCTAAACAAAGCAGCCAGATATGCAATCGTGTGTAAAAATAAGTGCGGAAATAAAATAATAACACACGATATTTTTTAGGTGGAAACAACGTAGGCCACAACCATGGCCTAAGAGGAAAACCACCGGTCCACTGGACCACCTAACTTTCCACTATGAAAATCAAATGTTCAAGTACAAACTCGGTCTTATGCTACCCTCCCTAGGATACTACCCCAATGTACTTTACTTACGAGCCCCTGCTCTGTTTTCACAATTTCCAATATTAGCGTGAGCGGTTTCCAGACCAACGTTCCAATAAGCTTTCCGTCAATCAGGTACGTTCTTGAAGTAACTGCAAAATAGTTAGCACAAAAATACAAGTGCCCGTGTGTGTTCTAGAACGGATTTAATAATGAATAATCCTAACTAGATGATTCAAAACATATGTCATTTAAATTAAATCAACTAGCAAATCCTAGACCAAAAAGATCAAATATAAGTTAAATAAAAATAGCTTCTTTAAAGATTAATAATCAAATCAAATAATTATGATATGACAAAAACAATTATTTGATCTAACAATTTAAGAACAAAAATAAAGAAAAAGCCATAAGAATATAATATCAAAATATCATTAAAATAATTAGGCTTATTAATCAATCAAATATAACCACCAATATTTGATAGATTAACTAAATAAAGAAGCCTAAAGAATTATGATCTTATATTTGTAAAACAAGAGAGAGAAATTAAAAAGATTAGAAGAATGTTCTTGTATGGTTTTTTGAAACAATGAGCAATGAGTTTTATTTATAGGAAAAATTAAAACCCTTAATCCTATGTAATTGATAAATATCTTTTCTATTACAAATAAGATTAGTAATTCTCATTAATTAAGTTAACTCTTATTTAAAATAGATTTCTTTTAAGATAGATTTTATGTTATCTTTTATAATAAAGATTTCAATTATAATTTAAAATATATCTTATCTAATATCTTTTAGCATATCTTATTTTAGAGTATATATATCTTATCTAATATCTTTTAACATATCTTATTTTAGAGTATATATTATTTAATATCTTTTAGCATATCTTATTCCATATTTTAGCATTAAAAATAATTTTAGATTTATAAACATTGCATAAATATAATCCTATGTGTCAAGTTATCAAAGATGTACCTGAAGTACAATTATTTGAAACTCGAGCATTTGTTTGGCTTTTTTTGATAGACTTGATAGCAAGCCTAAAAACAAATTTACAGATAAATATTTTGTCCACGAAAATAGCCAACACTCATAGTCCTTACAAACTCCCCCTTTGGCATTTTCGTGTGACAAAACCTTTCTCTCACTACATTACACTTATAGGAAAAAGATAAAATACAATGATGTCCCAGACTCCATAGTGGAACTATCCTATGGTCCGATAGATCCATCTTCGCTGCAACTTGACAAGCTTTTAAGTAACTGAAATGACATTGATAAAGCATAGGACAGCTTAGCATGAAAGCCTCATTGTATATTAGTTCAGTTTACATATAAATAAGTGAAGTGTAAAGAATAGTCATATAGTATGCATTCATATTAATTAAGCTTAATTAAATATGTTCTCCCCCTATATGCATAACAAAATAAAATCATGGAAGTAAAACACATTATTTTCTCCCCCTTTTTGACATACGAAAAGAACAAAGTATTAGACAAAGAAATGAAGCTAAACTCCTTCTAAAGATATAGCAATGTAAAAATAGAGTAATACAGAAGTGCAATATGCTTTAAACTCCCCCTAAGTTCTCTGACTCTCTAACTTATAAATGAATTAAAAAAGTAATAAATAAAAATGAGTAAAAATCTTATTACTTTTTTGTTTTTGTTTTTTGTTTTTTTATAAATAGCCACATAAGGTATTAAGCTCATTTAATTACAAAAAAACACACAACCAATTGAGAACTCATCATTTTTTAACTCCAATTTTGATTATTTATCATATAAATAAATAAGTAGAATAGAAAAGGTGCACACACACACTTTACACATATAATGACATATTGACATTTACTTAAAGTAGTATATATGTTTAAACTACACAAATATGTCAATTAATTCATTTATGACCTATCAAGAAAGACTCAAAAGAAAAAAATATCACCTATCATATAAAATTATAATCGAGTTTTCAATCTTACAAAATAAAATATATTTACCAAAAGATGACTTAATTTTTTTATTTTTATAAATGAGGTAAATGATATATTTTTTTTAACCTCTATTAGCTCTTTCTTTTTGTGCATTCCAAGTATAAGATTTATAAGAAATCACTTTTTGCATTTTTTTTTGCACGATCCATAAACCTAGCATGATGACTTTCACACTAGTTATGAGGTAGCCCTCTCCGTTCATTGCGGTAGCTTCACACATCACAGTAGGTATCCCTCTCACTACTAGGTGCCTCTATACGGTAAAGTTTCAGCAAGTAAGAAATATAACTTAACACAATTTTACAGTCAAGATTAGTTGAAGTCCTAGAGTCTTTCAAGAAATTTCATAAACTTAAAGCATAACATATATGTGTGTTCGTGAGTGTGTGAATAAGTTTATGTCAACATCGATCATCACATGTACAAGAATGTGTGTGTGTGTGCATAAGTCAAAATTTTAGAATAATTATACAATAAATATCAAAATGAGTCGAGTCACTAAAATGAGGTTATGTATATGTAAGTATTAAATAAGTCCAATAGCGTATTGGTTAGATAAGAATGTTACTTCTATTTTTTTTAAGTTTAACTAAAAAAAATAAAAACAATAAAGATTACTCACCTAGGATCATTTAAGTATTCTAATAAAAAAACGGTCAAGTGATCGGGAAAAAATAACCTTTCATAACCCACATTTTCTTGCATTTTGGTTTCTCTGTATCATTGGGTTGAGACTCAATAAACTTACGTTTCATAGGTGTGTTCTTGGACTTAGCTATACTTTTCTTTTTCATCCCATATGAAGATGCAGTATGCATAGTAGGATGATGATAATGGGTCCTAGCATTAAAAGTATTGAATTTTACTTCCCTTTTTAAACCTAAGACTTCATGCTTCCTAGTAGAATTTTTGAACACATTATTATAATTTCCATTCATCCTTGAATATGATGTAGCATGCATAGATGGATGATGCTTATTGGTCCTACTATTTGAAACATGAAAAGAATGATTAAGTTCAAGAGCATTCCTCAAAAATCTACATTTTGGTCTTATATGATCTTTTCTACCACAATGATGACAAACATGCACAAACTTAACAACTTTTTCTACCATAGGTGTAATAGTTCTTTGTGCATAAGTAGTAACAATAGGAGTAGAGTTTAAGGGCCTTACAAAAATGGTCTTTGATGTTGAAGGTGTGGAACTCTCATCCTTATTACCAAAGCTATTTGTATCATCATGTGACCTAACAATGCTCAATGTTTTATCTAATTGTTGAGCTCCAATGGTAAGTCTCTCTACTATTTCACATGATTCTTTGAGCTCTTGCACTTGTTTTTTATTATCTTCAACAAGCTTATTATTTTATTCTTTCAAACCTGCAAGACTCAAATTCAAAACATTATTTTGTTCTTGCAAAATATTATTCGCTTCTTTTAATTTATTAGAAAATTTTTCATGTGCCTCAAGTTGTTCATTTAATTTTTCTATTTTTGTATTTAAACTATTATTCTCTTCTATGGCGCTAAGACATTTAGAAACTAATTCTATAGAACTTTTAACATTATATTTAGAGAGAAAAGAAGAATCAAGTTCTTCATCATCTGAGCTATAATTCTCAATAGAATGATCCATAATAAAAATCCGTAGGACTAACACTAAGTGTATCTAGTGTTGGCTCTGATACTAATTGAAAGTTTATAAATTATGGACCTAATTAACCTAGAGGGGAATAGGTTATTTTTGATTCTTACTAATTTATAATTTAATAACCTAAACAAAGTAGCCAGACATGCAATCGTGTGTAAAAATAAGTGCGGAAATAAAATAATAACACACGATATTTTTAGGTGGAAACAACCTAGGCCACAACCATGACCTAAGAGGAAAACTACCGGTCCACCGGACTACCTAACTTTCCACTATAAAAATCAAATGTTCAAGTACAAACTCGGTCTTATGCTACCCTCCCTAGGATACTACCCCAATGTACTTTACTTACGAGCCCCTGCTCTGTTTTCACAATTTCCAATATTAGCGTGAGCGGTTTCCAGACCAACGTTCCAATAAGCTTCCCGTCAATCAGGTACGTTCTTGAAGTAACTGCAAAATAGTTAGCACAAAAATACAAGTGCCCGTGTGTGTTCTAGAACGGATTTAATAATGAATAATCCTAACTAGATGATTCAAAACATATGTCATTTAAATTAAATCAACTAGCAAATCCTAGACCAAAAAGATCAAATATAAGTTAAATAAAAATAGCTTCTTTAAAGATTAATAATCAAATCAAATAATTATGATATGATAAAAACAATTATTTGATCTAACAATTTAAGAACAAAAATAAAGAAAAAGCCATAAGAATATAATATCAAAATATCATAAAAATAATTAGGTTTATTAATCAATCAAATATAACCACCAATATTTGATAGATTAACTAAATAAAGAAGCCTAAAGAATTATGATCTTATATTTGTAAAACAAGAGAGAGAAATTAAAAAGATTAGAAGAATGTTCTTGTATGGTTTTTTGAAACAATGAGCAATGAGTTTTATTTATAGGAAAAATTAAAACCCTTAATCCTATGTAATTGATAAATATCTTTTCTATTACAAATAAGATTAGTAATTCTCATTAATTAAGTTAACTCTTATTTAAAATAGATTTCTTTTAAGATAGATTTTATGTTATCTTTTATAATAAAGATTTCAATTATAATTTAAAATATATCTTATCTAATATCTTTTAGCATATCTTATTTTAGAGTATATATATCTTATCTAATATCTTTTAACATATCTTATTTTAGAGTATATATTATTTAATATCTTTTAGCATATCTTATTCCATATTTTAGCATTAAAAATAATTTTAGATTTATAAACATTGCATAAATATAATCCTATGTGTCAAGTTATCAAAGATGTACCTGAAGTACAATTATTTGAAACTCGAGCATTTGTTTGGCTTTTTTTGATAGACTTGATAGACGAGCACACTACGCCATCCTTTTCAAAATCAATTGAATTTATCAAACCTTCAAACATTCCTCATATGATACACATGACATTAGTTATAAGGATGAGAACTCCACTCATTTAACATAAAAAACAGCATCTATAAGGCCTTCCAATCCTACTCCTCATGTTACCCATTATACACAAAGAATAATTGCACCTATGATTGAAAAATTTGTTAAGTTTGTGTCTTTTTGTCATCGTTATGGTAGGCAAGGTCATATTAGGCCCAAATGTTGGTTTTTGATAAACATTCATAAATGTAATAATATTTTCAGGCTTCACATAATAATACTCATAACCATCATCCATTTATACATGTTGCATCATATTCTAGGATGAAAGGAAATTATGATAACATGTTCAAAAGTCCTACTAGAAAACATAAAGTTGTTGGCTCAAAAAGGAAAGTGAAGTTCAATGCATTTAATTCTATGATTAAGTATCATTATCCTACCATGCATGTCACATCTTCATTTAAGATGAATTAAAAATCTAAAGGTAAGTCCAAGAATATTCTAAGATAATTGATTTCTAACTCAAAGATGCAAAGAAACCAAAATTCAAGAAAGTTTGGGTTAGGAAAGATTGTCTCTTTTCGATAACCTGATCGTTGTTCTTTATTGTTTCACTTAGATACTTTTGTTTGAGTGCTTAATTGACCCTAGGTAAGCATCTTTAGTTTTTTTATTTTTTTGTTTGTTTTTATTTTTATTTTTATTGATGTTTCTTTAATTTAAAAAATAAATAAATAAAGAAAAAAACATAAAATATAAAATGTGGAAAGTAGACATGCTTTAATATTGACATGATTATTACATACTCCATTCATATTTATTTTGATTAGTTATACATCATAGAAATAAATATTTTAACTTATGCATTTACATATTTTCACATATGATGATCAATGTTGGCATGAAACTACTCACATACTAACTGGACACATATGTATGTCATGCTTGAAGTTTATGATTGATTAATTGAGATTCTAGGGAATGAGCTAACATTGATTGCAAAGTTAATTTTAAGATCAATCTTTCACTTTTTAAAATATTATTATAGAGAGACACCTAGTTTTGAGAGGGCTACCTACTGTGATGTATGAAAGCTATTGCACTGAGCGGAGAGGGCAACCTCACAATAAGTGTGAAAGTCATCACACTAGGTATATTAGCTTATGCATATTTCCTTAAAAAAAATATTATTAAAGGAAAAAAATACAAAAACTTTTGCATGCACAAAAAGAAAGAGCCACAACTAGTTATATAAAAAGAAAATAAATAACCAATCCCTCAAACAAAAAAAATACTACAAAAGGAAAATACAAAAAAAAATATAAATTAAAGTTCTCTATTGGTAAGTAAATTTTATTTTGTATAAACATGAATTCAACTATAATTTTTTATGATATGTGATACTTCTTTCTTTAAATCCTTCATAACTAATCATAAAGGGACCAATTGACATATTGTTGTAGTTTTGATTTTTATCTCACTTTTGGTGACTGTCGATATGTCACTATATATATTAATATGTTTGTGTGACTTATCTACACATATTTATGTTCTCACACTTTGAACAAAATTAATTCCATCATTTGTGTGTACTGTTATAATCATGTTAAGCTAAGTCTACTACCATCAATTAAAAAAATACATATATCAATTTTTATAATTTTTTATTTTATTCTAATTTATTTAGTGGACTCATAGAACTTAAGAGGAGTTTATTCCTTTTTGAAAAAAAATGTTATTTTTAGCTCTTTGTTTTGATTGTTCTAAGCTTTTCATAATATGTACTATTTTTTTATCATTAAATACATTGTTTGCTTACTTAACCTGTTATTATTACTTCATGATTATATTGTTTATTCATATGATAGAAAGATAGAGAAAAATTGGTATAAAAAATTTTGAACTTTAATTGAAACATCAAAAAAATGGGATAGTCAATTTAAGGGGAGATTTTTATTTTCAAATTGCCTTGACTTTTTTTGGGATATTTTGCATAGAGGGATTTATTTTTTATTTTTTATCATTTGTTTAATCTTCTTTTAAAAATTCTTCACTTTTCTATTGTTAATTACACTAAACTATTATGAACAATGAGTCCTTCGGGACAAGTTGTTTGCTTGTTTTTTTTATGATATTTAGTATAAACAAGAGCTATCAAGATACAAGTGAAGATGGTTCACCGAATCATAGGGTAGCTCCACTATGTAATTTTTTTTCCTACGAGTATTACATAGTGAGAAATAGGTTTTGTAACATGAATATGCTAAAGGGAGAGATTGTAATGTTTGTGAGTGTTGGCGATATTCATAAACAAAATATTTGTATGTAATATTAGTTTCTAGGTATGTCTATCGAGAATATTTTCAAGATGAAGAAATTATCGAGTCTCAACAATCACATCTTAGGTATATCTATGTTCCATTGAACATTAAATTTCATATTAGACACATAGAAACATTGTTCAAATAGGTCACTCAATCGATCGAGTGGTGACTAGATCGATTGAGCTTAATTAAAATTGTTGAATTAATTTTTAATATGACTAGATCAATTGAAACATTAACTTGATAAATTGAGCACTAGATAAATCTACTTATTTCTAAATTAATTAATTTTTTTCGCTAGATCAATCGAGATTTAACTAGATCGATCAAGCAATTCATAGTCGATTAATCGAGCATTCATACTCCATCAATCGAGTGAGTAGATTTTCAAATTTAACCTAATTTTTACTCTAAGCAATTAGTATTTTGACTATATTGTCCTTATGTTTTTAAGCTCTTCTAAGTACTTTTAAGGACAATTTTATAATTAACCTTTTGTCTAGGGTTTCAACTCATACTATTTATTCATACCATTGACTCACAATGTTTTAACCACACAAAAGTATTATTCTCTTTATCTTAATCTCTCTCT
The DNA here is from genome assembly GCA_030763125.1 of Hippophae gyantsensis. NCBI lineage: Eukaryota > Viridiplantae > Streptophyta > Magnoliopsida > Rosales > Elaeagnaceae > Hippophae > Hippophae gyantsensis. The sequence goes on from CM061031.1 coordinate 65,026,626, forward strand.
TTCTCTCTTATTTTGCAAATATAAGATCATAATTCTTTAGAATTTTTTTATTTAGTTAATTTATCAAAAATTAGTGGTTGTGTTTGATTGATTAATAAGCATAATTGCTTTATGATATTTTGGTCATATTTTCTTATAGCTTCTTCTTTATTTTCATTCTTGATCATTTTCTTTTATTATTAATTTTTAAATAATATATCTTTGTTTAACTTGTGCTTAAACTGATTGTTTTATGGTTGCTAGATGATTTCAATTTATTTGATATATTTATTAAATCATATAACTATGATTGTTTATTATTGAATATGTTATAGGACACTCATTTTCACTTGTGTCATTGTGATAACTTTTCAGGTGCTAGTTGTACGAGTTTGATTAATCTCATATGACTCGAGTTTATCAGAATGTTGGTCTGAATACAAAAACCTTTTTTTGTAGAAACTATGATGAAAACAACAACTTGTAAATAGATTACTTGAGAAGCATTGCCTTGGTGGGTAGTTTGAGTCCTACTCTTATAATTGGACCATGTTTGTCATAATGGATTGTTAGGTGGCCCGATGGACTAGTGGTTATCCTCTTAGGTCATTGGTGTATCTTAGGCTATTTTCACCTTAAACTCTCGTGTGTTGATTTTTATATTTCCACATTACTTTATTTACACACGATTGCATGTCTGGCCGTTCTATGAAATTTTAATTTTTTATATTTTCATTGATATTTTTCTCTCACCCTCTAGCTAGTTAGGTCCGTAACTAAAAAATAAACTTTCACTTAATTTAAAGTTCATCTCTAGATTGAGAGGTGAAAAAATTTTAGTTTATGTAATAGTTGTAGATCCAATTCAATAAAAACTCGGAATTTCTTTTGGAGATTTTCCTCAAATAATTCAAGAAAACTCTATTGAGGTATATTTTTGTATTCTTATTAGTTATTCTTTATATGTTATTTTTACATGCTATGTTTAATCTTATAATTAATTATTAAATTGAGCATGTCTGGCTGAAATTATGGTGAGATATTAGTAACGTTGTTACGCTTGTGAAATATTAATTAGGTAAAATATTTTTACAAAATTAAGTATTATTTTCTATTCAAGAATTCTATAAAGTTTATTTCAAAAAATATAATGATTCCAAAATTTTCATTTATAAACCTAAAATATGAAAGTTATATTTAAGATTTAATTATCTAAATCTGATTTGGAGTACTATTTTTTATCAATGATTTGGTTCACATGTATAGTTAAAGTATAAACGCTATTTCAAAGATTTTTATAATAATTATTATTAAAAGATATATTAACGACATATCTTTCGTAATAACTTCAAAATTTGAAAGTCAATTATCATATAATTAAATTCTTGAATATAATTTTGACACCTTAATGAAGTTTAAATTATCAGGCCTTACCTAAGTAAAATAATTAAATGGTTTATTAATATTTTAAAGAATCAGAATTTAATAACAAAATCAATTAATATGTCACACTTAAAGGATTTTAATTGGTTTATTATTGATAAAAAGAATGATCTCTATCCTAAGATATTTTCATACAAAAATGAGAGAATCGATAATCTTAATTCAAATATTTAATAATTTATTTAATATTGAACGAGCATAATCAACTAGATAATACATCCCATAAGTTTTTCATAGCATAATAAATATCTAAATGACTGAATATTTATTGAATCTGTCTTTATTTTGTTGCGATTATATTAGGGTTTCAACCCAAATTTTGTAACAAAATCTTTAGGTTTTATTTTCATTTTTGAGAATTTATTGAATAGGTTAGAAACCAAATGATTCCTCTTTAGACCAACCTTGGAGTATATTTATCATTTTCTATAATTGATTCGTGCACTTGAGAGCATTTTAAAAATTTTACAAAATTTATATGTAAATATTTTTATGCATTATGGTCATCCCACACATATTGTTTAGCAATCTTCTTGAGTTTGAATTTGCTTGCTTGTGATAAGCGTTATAGGAAATTTTTAGTGACCAAGTAGTTTACTATATTTTCATACAAAGGAGTAAACATTGTGGTCTCAAGTAGATGCTCGTCTAGAAAGTCCTCACTTCTTAGAACTAAATATTCTACTTGAATTAATTTGTTGAGATAATCTGGTACTACATTTTCACTTCATTTTTTTTATCTTTGATTTCAAGGTTAAATTCTTGTAGAATAATAATCCATCTTATTATCCTTGGCTTGGCATCTTTAGTCATGAGTGAGTACCTAAGAACTGCATTATCAGAGAAATTTTTTACTTTAGTTCCAATTATGTATGATCAAATTTTTTCTAAAGCCAAAATTATAGGTAAAAGCTCTTTCTCTGTTAGGGAGCAATTGAGTTGGGCATCGTTTAAATTTTGTGATGCATAATATATGGCATTTAGTACCTTTCCAACCCTTTGTCCCAAAATAGCTTCAACTTCATAGTCAATTGTGTTACACATCTACTCAAATAGTAGACTCCAACTAGATGGCTTAATGATAGGTGTTGTGGTTAAAAGTTATTTTAATCTATTAAATGCTCTGAGACACACTTCATTGAAAACAAGTACTACATATTTTTGGAGCAAATGGCATAGACGCCTTGCTATTTTTGAGAAATCTTGTATAAATCTTCGATCGAATTCTACATGACCAAGAAAAGAACGAACCTCCCTCACACAAGTGGGAGGTGGTAATGAACAAATAAGATCTATCTTAGATTTATTCCCTTAAATGATATTACATACCCTTGAACTATACCTTGATCTACCATAAAATTACATTTTTTTCCAATTAAGTACAAGCTTAGTTTCTACGTATCTCTCTAGAATTAATGTAAGGTTACTGAGGTAGTTATCAAATGAATCTCCATATAAAGTATAATCATCCATAAAAATTTCTATAGTGCTCTTTATAAAATTGATAAAATACTTATCATACACCTCTAGAATGTGATAGAGGCATTACAAAAGACAAATAGCATGCGTCTATAAGCGATGGTTCGAAAGGGGCAAGTGAATGTTGTCTTCTCTTAGTCTTCTAGTGCAATGACAATCTGATTATAACTTAACAAACCATCAAGAAAATAATAGTAAGTATGGCCTGTTAAATGCTCAAGTATTTGATCAATAAAAGGTAAAGGAAAATGATCTTTGTGAGTTATAGATTTGAGCTTTCAAAAATTAGTGCAAATTTTCCACCCGATTTGAAGTCAGGTAGGAATCAAATCATTATTCTCATTCATCATCATTATAACTCCTGACTTCTTTGGAACCGCTTAGACTGTGCTAACTGACTTGCTATCTTAAATTGAAAATATTACATCCACTTTCAATAGCTTGATAATTTATTTCTTAACCACTTCTATCATTAGCGAATTCACTCACCTTTGTGGTTCTCTTGTTGGTTTGGCATCATTTCCAAGTAATATTCTTTGCATGCATATAAGGGCATTGATTCCCTTAATGTCAGCAATTGTCTACCCAATCGTTGATTTGTATTCTCTCAAAACACGGATTAAGATCTCCTCTTGAATAGTTGAAAGCTTAGATGTTATACTCACGGGAAGTGTAGCTCCATCTCCTAAGTATACATATTTAAGATGTCCTAGGAGAGGTTTGAGCTCCAAGGTGGGTGCTTGCACAATGAAAAGCAAACGTTTCTCATTAGATATGGGAAGAAAAATATAGAAAAGATTGTACCTTGGGTTTATCTCTAAAAATAGTCAAGAAAGGTAACAATCTTCAATTCCTCTACTTTGTCAATATCTCCCTCTTCATCAATTAAATATTTGGTTATTATACTATCTCTTATGACCTCCAATAGGTATGTACTTTCAACATCAATCATTTGCTGCACTAAAGAGTCAAGTATATCAACATAAAAATAGGAATTGTAATCACTATGGTATCTCATTGCTTCAAAGATATTGAAGTGAATAACCTCTCCGTCAAACTCCATAGTTAGTGTTTGGTATGAACATCTATCTTGGTCCATTCAATTCTCATGAATGATCTACCCAAAAGCAAGAGTGTGGACTTAATAGTGTAGTCATCTCTCATATCAAGCATATAAAAATTTACTAGGAAGATAAGCTCATTAACCTACACTAAAACATCTTCCAAAACTCCCTTTGGATAAGCATTAGATCGATTGGCTAGTTGGATAACTATGCCAATTTATTTATGGGGACCAAGATTTAAAATAAGTTGAAACTCCTAGATCTAACATAACTCTTTCAAATTTAGTGTTACCTATAATGATGGTATGATGAAACTACCTGGATCCTTGCATTTTTGTAGAAGTTTCTTTTGTAAGACTACTAACACATTATCTCCCATGTTTACTATTTCATTGTATTTGAGCTTCCTCATGTTGGTGCACAATTCCTATAGAAATTTAGCATAGTGTGGCACTTGCTTGATGGCACTCAATAGTGTAATATTAGCCTATACTTTCTGAAAAGTTTCTAAGACTTCTTACTCATGTACATCCTTTTTGAATTTTGCAATCTTGCTAGGAAAAGGAACAGGGGGTTCATAAATAGAAATTGAAACTTTAGATTGTATACTAGGTGGTTTTTTTCCCTTATTATTGGTTGTCTTGGTTTTCACTTTGTCAAAATTGTTTATTTGTTCTTGAATTAACTCGTCCTTAGTCTAATTTTCTTTGGTTTGTTCCTCGTAATCTTCTTCAAGATGATTATTGTTTCTCAATAATATAACATTATCATTTTCTCAAGAATTGACCATTGGTTAACAGAGGACTTTACTAAATACTTGTGCTTCTAGTCTCTCAATAGTGTACTATCTAAATCCATTTTCAAGGTTCTTGATAGTAGATATTGTGTCTTACTGAAATATGAATGATTCTTGTTGGAACTTGATAATATCTTGTTAGAACTGAGAACTTTTGGACGCTATCATATTTATCAAATCCTCTAAAGATTTACCTTGAGGTGGATGAGGCTTCTGTGGTCTCACTTGATAAGGTTGTCAGCCTCTTAAAAAATGAAAACCTAGTGGATTCCTAAGGGCAACTTCTTGATTGCCTCCAGAATAGCTAAAGTTAGGAACCTTTCAACTAGGATTATAAGTGTTTGAGTAGGGATCAATTTTTTTCCTTTGGTATCCTTTGTATCCTCCCATATCATTTACTTGTTCAACATTAGGATCTTGAATAGTAGGATATATATCTATTGGGTGTCCAATGTGAGTGCAAATTCAACAAGCTTGAATTTGTCTAATTGCTAATTGTTGCACAATTGAAGTGAGTGTGCTCAGTTATTGTTCAATATTACTAGAAACGCCTACTTCATTGACCTTTTATGGTGGGTTATAACTGGTGCCAAACTGTTGAACATTTGTAACCATAATAGAAATTGAATTCCTAGTAATTTTAGGAGTCTTATTAACCAAAGCTCTATCACTTGCTGCATCTATCATGCTACTATCCATGGGTATCAATCCTTCATAAAAGTATTAGATTAAGAGCTACTCACTTATTTAACGATAAGGGAAAATTTCTCATATAAGTTCCCAATACTTAAATAAGTTCTCCCCATTGTACTATTGAACACCACAAATTTCTTTTCTGATTAGAGTGGTCCTATAAGTTAAAAAATATTTCTACAGGAAAAGTTGCTTCATCACATTCCAAATATTTATAGTCCCAGATGATAAATAATACAACAACTCTTTAGCACTATTTTCTTAAGAGAATGTAAATGCTCTAAGTTTTACTTGTTCTTTAGTAGTTCCATTAGGTTTCATGCTAGAATAGACCAAATGAAATTATTTTAGATGCTTGTTTGGATCCTCATCAACTAGATCTCGAAACATAGGTAAGAGATGGATCATGTTAGACTTTAATTCAAGAGAATCACCATTATCATTATATTGAATGCATAATGGTTATTCAAAATCATTTCTATGTGGATGGAATGATCCAAATTGTTATATGAGTTACTTGAACTTGGAAGATTTATCTGAATTGCTTGCTCAAGAAATTATGAATTTCATTCCAAATTATAACGTTTGTTTATTTACTGACTTTGAAAAGCAAATAAAGGTTATAAAAAATTAAGTAAAAATAAAACACAAACAAATATAAATAAATCAAAATAAAAACAAAGATAAAGAATATATATATTTTAATTTTTAAAAAGATTTTCTAATTTTTTTTATATTTTTAATACTTAAAAATAAACAAAATTAAATAAGAGTTAGTTTAACAAAAAATTGATAAGGTATTAAAAATTTATACGGATTAGATAAAAAGTTAATTTAAACATTATTTTAAATTATTTAAGATGTAGTAAATTAGTATATAATAAGTAAGAGTCTTTCCCGCATAGGATTTTGAAAAATAACTCATATTTATTAAAAAGTGGGGTTTTGATTTTGTAAACTAAAAATTAAATCTAATAACTAAATATTTATAAAAATAAAAATAAAATAAAAATATTATGATAAAGACTCAAATAAAAGAACGATTGTAGGATCATTTTCTACCACTAGTATGTATTGTAAATCAATAAAAATATATGATATTCTGCTATTTTTTTTATTATACCTATTTGGAGAGAAGTAGAAATATTGAAAAAATGAACAGATCTTGTATTCTCCTCATTAAAGAGGTATAAATAAAACCTACTAAAAAGGTGTTGAGGTTACATAGGTTGGAGCTCTCAAGCGACCAAAATATATAAAATCTGGTCACCATAGGCGTTACATAAACATGCCGTTATATACATACGACTTGAGGTTTTACAATAAGATATGACCTAGGTCGTTTACTTTCAAAAGGTCTTGGCCTCCAAGTCTTATCCATCAGGTCTTAACCATCAAGTCTTAGTCATCACCGCTTGACTATTATGTCTTGATCTTCAGGTTGCTATTTATAAAGATTATCCTTAATATGAGTGAGGTATCTTAGGTCACTGAGTCGCGTACATGTTTACATAAATTATACCAAGAGAATAATACTTCATTGTTTGACCCTTGTATGGCTTCGACTGTTATAAATAAGAAGTTTGATTCAGTGAGCTTTTTAATAGATTACAGCCTTTTCATGCTTGATACGAACTCCCTTAATTGCAAGGTTACCAGATCATTAAGAGTATATTCCCATTATTAATTTGAATTTCAAGGGGTAAACCTTTCAGACTCTCCTTAGGTCTCATTATTAACTCTAAAATTAGGTCACCATTTAAGTGCTGCCTAATCAGGCCGTCATATAAGTGCTTCCTAATCAGGTATCATATACATAGGTGACCTAGGTCGTTTACTTTGACTTGAAGGTCTTGGCCTTTAGGTCCTCACTCTCATGTCGCTAGGTGAATGCTACAATGAAACTCCATTATCACAGAGGAATAATTGAGTAATCCTTACGAATAAGGAGGTGAATGGCCTTGCAATTGGATGGCATATATCTAAGCTTTTATTGGTCACACTTTATTATTAAAACTCCCCAATAGTGCATCTCCGGTCAGTGAGCTCCTCATTAGTTTAGGACGAGTTCATTTATTTTGTAGGTATAGATTATAGAAAGATCGACCTTGAAGATTTGATCACTGTGTGGTACCTATGACTTATAGCCCACAATGTTAAGAACTAGTTGAAATATCTTATCTATTGAAACTCCAGTTGTGTAACCTGAGAAGTTGGGCTTTAATTATACCGCACTACACCATGATGTGGTCCTCTCAAACTAAGAATAAAGCACCTCCTTATAATAGAAAGATGTCTCATATACCCCAACTACCTTTTAGTAGAGTAAAAGAGCCGACAAGGAGTTGTCTTTCATAAGTATCAAGGTGAACCTGGGACATATATGCCCTACCTTACTAAATGAAAAATCTGTGGATTGCCACATCTATATTGCTTCTAATATTGAAGTAGTGGGGTGAATTGAAGTCCCTTTCGAACAAAGTGAGGGAACTAGTTAGGAAAAATTAATAACCCATATTTAGATGCAATATGCAAGGGTGAAATATTAGCCTACAGTTAGATGCGACATGCGAGGGTGAAATATCCAACCCTTCATATGTGCTTCAATAAAAGAGGCATACATTGAAGAACTCGACATGATATTTGGTGCACATTGGTAAACTCAAAAGGAGATGTGCAAGGGAAAAATATACAATCCCTTACATGTGCTTACATAAAAGGGGTGGTTTGCCATGGAACTCAAGTCTTATTCTTATGAGGTATTTTAGATTGTGAGTGATCTGATAATCATTTGAACTCCTGTTATTTATTATTACATGTCTTGAATGCAATGAAGATTGGTGTCAATAAATGCTTATAACTACACTATAATGTGGTAAGGATTGTAACCGACATCTCAAGTGGAGGGAAGGGGAGGTCATGGGACTCCACCTCTAATCATGAGGCATATGGCGTATCTCAAATCTCAAGTGGAGGGGAGGGGTCAGAGGACTCCACCTCCAATCATAAGGCATAAGACGTATCACACATCCCAAGCAAGAAGGTCTATTGACTACTTCTAACTTGGGGCATAAAATAAAGTGCCCTAGACATGCGCCGTGGTAGGGTGAATATTTGTCCCCTACATGTGCTCCTTTGGGTATATTTCGCATCTCAAGTGGGGGGGAGGGGGATCAGGGGACTCTACCTCTAATCATAAGGAATATGACATATCTCGCATCTTAAGTGGGGGGAGGGGGGGTCAGGGGACTCCACCTCCAACTTAGGGTTTCATTAAATAAGGTGCCCAAGACATGCGATGTGGAAGGGTGAATGTATGTCCCATGCATGTGCTCACTTAGGTATATTTTGCATCTCAAGTGGAGGTGGTCTCAATTGATCTAGAAAATATTTGTGCTGTCATTGAATGGCCCACACCAACCACATCAAAAGGCATCAGGGGCTTTCTGGATTAGCAGACTACTACAGAAAGTTTATTGGACATTTTGGAGGAGTAGCAACACCCTTAACTCAACTATTGGGTAAAGACAGGTTCCATTGGAATGAAGTTATTGAAAAGGCCTTCTAGTAGCTAAAAAGGGCTCTCACATCTCCTACTCTCCTACATTTTCCTGATTTCATACAACGTTTTGTAGTTGAATGTGATGCCAATGGTATTGGACTTGGGGCAATTCTCAGCCAAGAAAATAGACCAATGGCTTATTTTAGTGCTGCTATCAAGGGATCAAGATCAACTCTAGCATTGTCTACCTATGATAAAGAAATGTTGGCTATGGTAAATGCTATTAGAATATGGCGACCCTATTTGTTGGGAAGAAACTTCATAGTGCGCACCGATCAAAGAAGCCTCAAGTATTTATTGGAGCAAAGAATAACGACACCAGCACATGCACGTTGGCTGCCTAAGCTTATAGGCTATGATTATGAGATTGAACACAAAAAGGTAATTGAGAACCAATGGCCTGATTCTTTGTCTAGAGTGATAGAATTCCAATTCCTATCTATCTCCTAATCTCAGTGAGATTGGTGGCCTATCCTCCAATAGGAAGTCCAACAAGATGCTTTTTATGAGAAATTGAGAGACAAAAGCTTCTCTGTAGATGTTCCCCAAATATGCCAATGAGATAGGGTTTGGTTCAAAAGATACAAGGTATACCTAAGCTCTCAATCATCCTTAATACCTAAAATATTGGGGGATTGTCATTCTTTGCCCATTAAAGGGGATTTTGGTTTCCACAAAACCCTATCCAGAATTAAGTAGAATTTTTGTTGGCCTAATATGCACCAGAAGGTAAAAGAGTTCCTACGTAGGTGTGAATTATGCCAATGGTTCAAAGTTGATTGCATGAAGCCAGCCAGATTGTTACAACCATTGCCAATCCTTACCTGAATATGGACTAAGATCTTAATGGATTTCATTGAAGGACTACCACCCTCAAAGGGATCACAATTATTATGGTAGTGGTAGATCAGTTAACAAAGTATGCTCATTTGATCGCTATGAAACATCCTTTTACTCCGCTTATTGTAGCCAAGGTATTTGTGATCAATGTAGTACGGTTACATAGCATGCCAAATTCCATAGTAAGTGACCGAGATAAGGTTTTTATCAGCTCATTCTGGCAAACATTGTTTCAGTTACAAGGTACCCAATTATGTATGAGCTCCAATTACCACCCACAAACAGATGGCCAGATTGAGGTGGTTAACAGGACTTTGTAACAGTATCTACGTTACTTCATTGTGGATAAACCAAAACAATGGGTTGAGTGGATACCCTGGGCTGAGTTTAGCTATAACACCTCCATACACTTTTCCACCAAATGCACCCCATTTGAAGCAGTTTATGGTATTCCACTTCCTCAGCTCGTGGCTTACATACCAGGTACTTCTAAGGTTCCCACTGTAGACGAATACCTACGTGATCGTACGAGAACTGTGCCACAACCTTCTACAAGCTCAAAACTGCATGAAGTGTCAAACTAATCAACATAGAAGAGAGCTTTCCTTCCTTGTAGGGGATTATGTCTACTTGAAACTACAACCATATTGACAAACCTCTATAATTTTTCGTTTATCTATGAAGCTTGCTCTAGGACCTTACAAAGTTATTGAGAGAATTAGTCCAGTAGCCTACAAACTAGCTCTTCCTCTAAACTCTCAGATACATGATGTGTTTCACGTCAATATGTTAAAGAAACACGTGGGAACCATTACCCCAACCAGCCACCAACTACCTCCAATCTCAGAGCACTTAACAATCATGCCACAGCCTGAAGCCATCCTAGAGCGCCGAGTGATTCAAACAGGTAGATATCGACCAAAATCAGAAATTCTTGTCAAATGGGTGGGAGCTCCAATCGAAGTAGCCACTTGAGAGAATGAATGGCGCTTATCTAAGTCATACCCTGACTTCGTCCTTGCAGACAAGGATAAGAAGGGAAAAATGTTACGTGCAGAATCAGCTCGGACAATTTTGCGCGCAGTACCAAGTGTAAAGGAAGCACACGAGGGGGATAGTTGAGCATAAGATGGCACAAAAACAAGTATAGGAAGGCCCATTGGTAAATTTGTTATGCATCAAAGTTAGTTAGCATCTTAAAGCAATTTCTTAGCATTTTCCTTCATGTGTAAGACTATATATAGCCCTAATGAAATGAATAAAGCTAAGAAGAATATATCTCAATTATTTCTCTCCTTCTCTCAAATCTCTCCCTCTTTTTCTCTCATTTTATAGATTCTACAGAAATTATCGTAATACATGTATAATTAAAAAATATTATTTTTGTTTACCAAAGAGAAACAATATTATATTTGCTTGATGACTACAACAAACAAAATTACAATTCTTGAATATTAGATTTTATCATTGTTTATTTGCTTGTGTTACCGAATGCACATCTTGATTGTGGAGAACCGTAAAGAAAGAATGTATAATTTGGACTTTCATTTAAATATATATATATATATCATTTTATATAATAATTTTTTTTTCATGTTCTTGAAAAAACAAATGCATAATATCCTTGATAATAAATTGGATCAACTTATAACAGAAGTGTTAGTAACACTTTGGATAATGATTAATGAATAAAAAAAATATAATTATTCTATTTCTCTCCTTACTAGCATAAAAATAATCAAAATTTATGAGATTGAACATGTGTATTATATGCATAAAGTAAGCTGTATAATAATGGTTTTATTTATGAAATTGATTTGGTTATTTGGTAATCTTTTGAAAGTATTAAAAATGCAATTGTGAAGGTTAGGAGTTAAGTGACGAATTTTACTGTCACTTTTTAAATGATTTACTGCTTAAAATATAATATATTTTATATTTTTACTATTCAACCTAAGAATTTTGTATATTCACGTCTATATACAAATTTTAGAATATAATTTGTTTTAGAAAACCAGCTAACCAATTGTACCTTAAATATATAGGGGTTTTGTCTATAATAGCCAACTTTTAGACAATAATTTAAAAATAGGCACAAGTTGGATTTTTTTTAAAAATAGGCAAAATCTTACCTTAAACTTAAAAGCAAAATTTTTAATTAATTTTATTTAAAAAAAAGATATATTAGCTCTATTTTACAAAAAAATAATTATTATAAACATAAAAAAATATTAACATCTTATAAATTTATAATTAATTTTAAATACATAAATATTTTTTGTCATATTATATATTAAAAAATTTATTTTAAAAATAAAAAATAATTTATTTTACAATAAAATAAATATAAATTTATACATATATTGAAAATCATATGCTAAATATTTTGATAATTCATAAATAATATAATATATTATTATTATTATTAATTATAATTATATTTAATAAATAATTATAATATTTAATTATAATTATGATATAAAAAATAATATTCATAAAAATAATTAAATTATAAAAAATTATGAAACCTCTCTATCCAACTTTTTACAATATCAATACAAACATAACACATTATATCGTAAAATTTATGTGAAAATATTATCTAATATAATATTATTATAATTATTAGAGCTTTTATAATTTATTTTATAATTATTATTATTATTATTAATTTTGTAATTATTTTATAATTTATTATTATTATAATAAGTTAATTTATAATAAAATTTTGATAAGTTATTTGTTATAACAAATTATATATTTATTATTAAATATATTTTTGTATTTTATAAATATAAATTATTTTTATTATTTTTTATTCACTCAAAAATTTATTTATTAAAAATTTATAATTTTTGTATTCGACATTTTAAAGTTACAAAGTGTAATTAAAATATTTTTTTGTCTTGTTTTTAAAATAAGAAGAAAAAAAAGCTTAGCTGGGAATTGAAGGAAGAGAGAGAAAAAAACGAAAAAAAAGTTGAGATATAATTGAAAGAGGAAAGAGAAAAAAAAATGACTTGCTACTTGATTAAGAGTTAAAAAAAATCTTTTTTTAAACTAAATTAATAAAGAGTCTTTTTTTAAACTTTTGAATGAAATATGTCCATTATAAACAAAAACCCAAATATATATCATACATGAGCAATGGAATCACGTGCAGCACGTGCCCCAAATCTTGTAAATTATTAGAAAAGAAGAAAATTAAATTGGCAGTCACGAGTCACGACGATAATAATAAAAAAGGAAAAAGGGAAAGGAATATCACATATTTTTCTACGTGGCATAAATTATGGTCGTAGCTTTTCAGAGGAGTTAGACTAACAAGAAAACATAGCGTGCGCACTGTGCTTTCACAGCCATGGCACTAGCATTGAGTTGCTGCAAGCCCTCTTTGTTTCTCGGCAAATTCACGCTTCGTTCTCGTCAAGTAAGTTCGATTTTTTTTCCTGTTTTTATATACGTTTACATATGTAATTACTTGCATGTGTATTTATTTTACTATCTGAATAAAGGTTGTGGATTCATCGGAGAGTTGAGAAACACATACAAGCTTCCAAGTTTTCAACTTTTCATTAAGTTTCGTCATTGTTGCTCTTTTTTTATGAAACAACAACCCTTTAATCTTTTCGCAGTCTGTAGACAGAGACACGGTTTCTATTCTTAGAATCTTATTGATTTCTTTATTTTTATTTCAATCTTGTAATTATTCCTTTTACTTTGCTATCTTTTCCAGTTCAGTTGAAATTGAAATGCACGATCTTAGAAAAAATTGCTGAATTATAAACTTTCACCTTTTGCCAATAAGTTTATTTGGTTTTTGGTATAATTGGGATGAGGGGACTTGAAAACTGTTTGGACGTGCTTGTGATTTTTGAGAGAAGTGTTTTGAAAAGAAGTGAATAAGTTAAATGTGGTTTAGAAAGAAGTATGTATCCATATGCACAGGTGGCACCCTTGACACTCGCGTTTGACCAGAAGACTGATTTGGTGGCCTATAATTGGCATCATAGCGGTACCAACATCTGGATACTAAATGGCTCAATTTACCACATAATTGACACTGTGGTCGATTATTATTGTTAAACCTCCCTCTGCCACCTGTACCACCTCTAATCTGTTGAGAAAAGAACCGATGAGGAGGCTGCATACCATAAAAAAAAGGAGTTCCATAAGGACCAAACCGAACACTATAAGGCTGTGAGTATCCATCAAGATTCAGTTGTCCCATTTGATTAGTAACTCTCTGATCAAACCCTGAAGATGGTCGAAAGTTTCCCCCAACATTAGCAATTGATTTGGTTTCTTGAGCTTTAACGCTCACTTCACAGGGAAAAGGAGAAATTGCTACACTTTTCCTGCTCTCCAATATACTATCATGGCTTAGCAATAAAGACTTGACATCATTGACTGGAACAACCTCATTCAACATTATCTCAGTTACTATGGCAAATACATTGTCAAAATTTACGACCAGCCCTCCAAGAACATATATCAGTCTTTCTTCTGTTATTGGACATCCAACTTATTGAAAAAGTCCCACACTGATTAGGAATGAAGGTGGGTGTGTATTTTGGGTTGTAAATAAAACCCCCTCTTCCACTTCTAAAACATCCGAAAATTTGTAAATCTTCATCTCTTTTGTAAGAATAATTGATTAGCTCAATTTTTTTCAATTAGTTGTAATTTTGGAGTTCATCCATTTGAAGATAGTGGAAGTAGTCAACGATGTCCGAAGATATAGGTAACATTTATACCGAACCTCGTTAAATTTTTGTTTTAATATTTTTGCTTTAATATCTGCTTTAGTTTCTTTTAGCATTATATTTTCAATAACATTATTTGGTCGGGCTAATTCGAGTTCTATTCATTTAAATCATAAGTGAATAATAACTACTTAGAATAAGAAAAATATACCCGATTTTCCCAACAATTGGTATCAAAGCTGAAGGTTTCTACCTAGGCATTTGTTTGTATTCCGTTTGTTTGCTATTGGAATATAGTTACTAGTTGTTGTAATTTGAAGAAATGGCGGAAGAAAAGTCTCTCAAACAAAGGCCAACCATCCACGTTAGGTAGAACAATGGTGATGAATCCAAGGTTCGAGATGGAGAAGTTTGATGGAATTGGTCATTTTGGCATGTGGGAAGGCAAAGTTCTAGATGCTCTGTTTCAACAAGGTCTAGACATCGCCATTGAAGAAGAGAAATCAGATGAAGTAGATGAAGTCGAGTGGAAAAATATCAACCGATTGACATGTGGTATAATTTGTTCGTGTCTCTCAAGAGAACAAAAGTACATGTTCATGAAGGAGACATCCACAAGTAAGTTGTGGAAGGCGTTGGAGAACAAGTTCATGAAGAAGAGCAGACAAAATCGGCTCTATTTGAAGAAGTTCCATTTTGAATGCCTTCCAGGTACCACAATAAACGATTACATTACTGCTTTTAATCGATTAGTAGCAGATTTGTTAAATATGGATGAAACCTTTAAAGATGAAGATTTAGCCTTGATGTTGTTAGTCTTCTTTCCACTCATTGGGAAGAATAAAATGTCTTTTGAGGAAGTTTGTACTGCTTTGTATAGTTATGAAATTATAAAAAAAGATAAAAAAGAAAGTAGGAATGAAACAGGAGAGGCACTGTCTGTAAGAGGGCGTCCACAGACTCGACAGAAAAGAAGGAGAGGTAGATCTCATTCAAAAGGAAGGCTTGGTAAAGATAAATGTGCCTTTTGTCATGAAAAAGGCCATCGGAAGAAAAACTGTGTCGTCTGATGCATGTGTAGCTGGAAACAATTCAAATTTAGATTTTGCATTGGTTGGTTCGTCAACAGCATCCCATCTTGGTGATTGGATTTTTGATTCAGCGTGTACCTTCCATATGTCTCCTAATAAAGAATGGTTCTTTAACTTTGAAGAACTAGACGGTGGAGTTGTTTACATGGGTAATGATTATCCATGCAAAGTTTTGGGGATCGGTACAATTCGTTTGAAGAATCAAGTTGGTTCAACCAGTCTTGAAAGATGTTCATTATGTCTCAGATATGAAGAGGAATCTCATTGTTGTGGGAGTCTAAGAATCAAAAGGTTTCACTGTGATCATGCAAAATGGGGCATTGAAGGTTACTTCTGGAGCACTCATGCGATGAAAGGTGTTTGGAAGAATAACTCGTACTACTACTTTGGTAGTATGGTTATTGGGATAGCATTAGCAATTTCGGAGGAAGAAAAAGATTCAGAAACAACCAAGCTATGGCATATGCATTTGTGACATGTTGGTGAATTTTTTTTACAGATTCTTGTAAAGCAAGGCTTGTTAAAAAGCGTGAGAATCGGCAAGTTAGAATTCTGTGAGCATTGTGTATTAGGGAAACAGAAAAGAGTAAGCTTTGGCACTGCACTCTATAATACAAAAGACATTTTGGATTACATTCATACTGATGTATGGGGGCCAACAAGAACTCCATCCATGAATGGAAAACATTATTATGTCACTTTCGTTGATGACTTCTCCAGAAGAGTTTGAGTGTATCTCATGAAGAAGAAGGATGAAGTGTTAGGAATTTTTCTCAAGTGGAAGAAAATGATTGAGACTCATACCGGTAGAAAGATCAAGCGTTTGAGGTCTAATAATGACATTGAGTACACAAACGATCCATTTATGAAAGTTTGTGAAGAAGAAGGGATAGTGCGACATTTCACTATTTGAAAAACACCACAACAGAATGGAGTTACAGAACGTATGAACCGGACTTTGCTGGAGAAGGTTCGGTGTATGTTGTCAAATGTTGGGTTAGGCAAGCAATATTAGGCTGAGGTTGTGATATATGCATGTCATCTTGTCAACCGTCTACCATCGTCTACTCTTGAAGGCAAAACGCCTATGAAAGTATGGTCTAAAAAACTTGCTAGAGATTACGATTTCTTACATGTGTTTGGTTCTATTGCATATTATCATATAACATAATCAAAGTTGGATCCAAGAGCCAAGAAAGCTATTTTTTGGGGATTCTTTTTGGTTTTAAGGGATTTCGACTATGGTGTCTTGAAACGAAAAAGATAGCCTTCAATAGAGATGTTACTTTTGATGAATTTGCCTTGCAGAGAAAGGTAATTGAGAAGATTGATGACATTTTGCAGCAGGTGGAGCAAACTCCGAAACAGGTGGAATTTGAAAGCAGAATTATTAATCCAGTTGGTGGAGATAAGACAGAAGTTGATCTTCCATTGGCAGAAGATGAATAAGATGAAGAAGAGGTTTTAACCCAAGAACCTCCACAATAATAAGAAAAAACTGTAGTTGATAGGCCACTACGACAAAATGTCAAGGTGCCTGCTCGATACAAAGATATGAAAGATCTACCTGCTCAATTTAAGAATACGGTGGCCTGTGCACTTTCAGCTGTGCATAATGATGTTCCTTCCATATATAAAGAAGCAATCAGAAGCCCTGAAGTTTAAAGATATAAGGAAGCCATGGACGAAGAACTTTTATCCCTTCAGAAGAATAAGACATGGAAGTTGACACAATTACCTAAGAGCAAGTTGACTCAATTGGCTACAAATGGGTGTATGTAAAAAAAGAGGGATTTTCAAACAAAGATGGTGTTCGCTATAAGGCAAGGTTGATGGCTAAGGGCTACACTCAGAATGAGGGAATCGATTATAATGAGGTATTTTCTCCGGTTGTAAAACATTCATTCATTGGAATTTTGTTGGCCTTGGTAGCACATTTGGATTTAGAACTGGTTCAACTTGATGTGAAAATCACGTTTCTACATGGTGACTTAGAAGAAAAAATCTATATATCTTAGTCAGAAGGGTTTAATGTTGCTGGTAAAGAGTATTGGGTTTACAAGCTGAAAAAATCGTTGTTTGGATTAAAGCAATCTCCGAGGTAGTGGTACAAACGATTTGATCATTTTATGTTGTAGCAGAAGTATACTAGAAGTACACGTGATTGTTGTGTATTTTCGCAAGCTATAATATGAGTCTTTCATCTATCTCCTATTGTACATCGATGATATGTTGATTACATCGAAGAGCCAAGCAAAAATTGAGAAATTGAAGGTTCAACTAAGTCAGGAGTTCGAGCTGAAAGATCTAACAGAAGCCAAAAAGATTCTCAGCATGGAGATAAGCATAGACAGGAAGAAAGAGAAGCTTATTTTGACCTAGAGTTAATATTTGAATAAGGTACTACAATGTTTTGGTATGAATGAACAAAGAAAACCTGTAAGTACTCCGCTTGTTTCTCATTTCAAGCTTAGTGCTCAATTATCTCCCAAGAATGATGCAGGACGAGAATACATGGCAAAGGTACCGTATGCAATTGCGGTTGGTAGCTTGATGTATGCAATGGAATGTACGAGACCTGACATTTTACATGCGGTTGGTGCTGTAAGCAGGTACATGTATGATCCTGGTAAAGGACATTGGTTGGCTGTGAAATGGATTCTACAGTATATTTTAAATACCGTAGATGTTGGTTTAGTATTTCAGCAGGATAATATTGTTGATCAATGTGCAGTCGGATATTGTGATTTCAACTATGCAGGAGATTTAGATAAATGTCGATCAACTATTGGTTATGTGTTTACTCTTGCTAGAGCACCAGTCAGTTGGAAGTCTACCTTGTAGTCCACAGTTGCTTTGTCTACTACAAAGACAAAGTTTATGGCAGTTACAGAGGCTGTGAAGGAAGCTATTTGGTTACGAGGTTTGCTTGAAGACTTGGGAGTTGGTCAAAAACATATTAAGGTGTTTTGTGGCAGTTAAAGTGCTATTCATTTAGCAAAGAACCAAGTCTATCATGCACGTACAAAACACATTGATGTTCGTTACCATTTCGTGCGAGAGATTATTGAAGAAAGTGGAGTATTAGTTCAGAAGATCAATACTACAGAGAATCCTGTAGATATGATGACCAAGGTGGTAACGACAATCAAATTCAAACATTGTCTGGACTTGATTAATATCCTTCAAATTTGAATTGACAATGGCGTCGTTGATCTAGAGATTGAAGAAATCATTTAACAATCACTAAGTTGCTAAGGTGGAGATTTGTTGTATAGCTCCTTAGTGAACAAATTGAAAAAGTCCCACATTAATTAAGAATGAAGATAGGTGTTGTATTTTGAGCTATAAATAAAGCCTCCTCTTTCACTTCTAAAACATCCCAAAATTTGTAAATCTTTCTCTCTCTTGTAAGGATAATTGATTAGCTCAATTTGCACAATTAGTTGTAATTTTGGAGTTCATCCATTTGGAGATAGTATAAGTGGTCAACGATACCCGAGGATATAGGTAACATTTATACCAAACCTCGTTAAATTTATAGTGTTTTTATTTTTCTATTTTAATATTTCTTCTTTAATATCTCCTTTAGTTTCTTTTAGCATTATATTTTCAATAACATTATTTTGTTGGGCTAGTTTGAGTTCTATTAATTTAAATCATAAGTGAATAATAACTACTTAGAATAGAAAAATATACTCGATTTTCCCAACATAGCTGCTACTCATCTGTCAGGACTTTAATCTTCAAAATATACTCAACAACACTAAGATTACCCTTCTTGAGATTTTGTAGTTCCCCTTTTATTTGTATCATCTTGGCTTCTCTAGATGTGTCAAAACTAGCAATTTGCTTTAGCATTTCATCATTCATACAAGTAATTAAGCAAAACCCTAACATTTCATCTTGTTTTTTCCAAGCTTTGTATTTAAGATTAGACATTCCATTGGGCAAAAATTCTAATCGTAGATCTTCCAAAACAAAATTATCTAATCCAATATTTATGAAGATTTTCAGAATTTGATGTCTCTAAATCACAAAATTTGAACTTTCTAACTTTATAGTAACTAACATATTATGAAAAGAGAATACTTCTAGTCGAACTTGTTTTGTTACCATTGTTGGCATTGTGTTTGAATTCTGATCATTGTGTGCTACACGAGGCTCATCCATCGTCATTGCACTTGACCTTTGAAATTTACTTTAATTTTATAGCTCCGATATCATGTGTGAAATTTAGTTTCAAGACTAAGAACTAACAAGTACCACAAGAACTTGAACTTGTATTGAACAATAAAGAGCACAAGGAAGAAGAGAGTTTGTAAACTAAATGACCTCAATTATTTCATTTGTGTAAAAGTTTTGGTACAGTACATATGTAAAAAGAAAGTTTTCTATTTATAGCTTCCTAGACTACATAGGCTGGTATTCTGTTGTAACAGATTGGCCAGCTCACATGAGCACTTGCAACTATCAACTTGACTAATCTTGCACCTTAGTCTCTCACCATTAATCTTGCGTAGTTAGCAACTTCACTTGGATTGCCAGCTCATTTCATTAACCAAACAACAAACTCAGCTAGCCACATTCTTCGATAGAGCCTGCACTTGTTTTGTTAGCATGTACTCACATTAGAGCCTTGAGCCTTGATAAGTGTTTGGCACAAATTTGTTAGAAGTATTTTTGAGTCGCACTTGGAACTTTAGTAATTATTTTAATGGGAGCATCCCCTGAAGAGTAAATATTACTTACTTCTCCCAAAAGTACCAATAATGCACATCTCATGAAGATTGCCAAATAAATAGGCCTATTTGAAAGCATTTTTAACTGAAAGTAAAAGTAATTTCAAATAGGTCCATATGTTACTTTGCTATCTTTGTATTTGGCGAGTTGAATTTACATTGATAACTTAACTGCCAATTGGTATTTGGTTCTTCTTACTGTAGGAAAAGTCACATATAAGAGAAGCTACTCCGAATTGGGTGCAAGCACCTTCATCTAGAACTAATGCACTATTCTGGGGACCAAAGAAGGTCTCAGAGACAAACAATATGGTTATTTCTCTTGGGGAATTCGCTTTGACAGTTTCAGGCCCAGAGGTGTTTGTGTTCTCTTTCAGTTGCCTTTGAGCCTTTACAAGTAATTCATTGTTCATTTGGTTAATCGACTTATCCCTTTCTATAACTTGAATAGCTTGATTGTCTCATTTTCAGAAAATCTCAGCCAGTGAGATGCAACCTGAAATTGTATTGCTTTCAGTTGTATCTTCAATCACTGAGGTTTCATCTGATGATTGGGATGCATGCACCCTTGATGCCACAGGCCCAGGAAAATTTAACCCATTTCTTTCCCATGCTTTCCTTTCAAGTTTGGAGGAGTCTGGTTGTGCAGTGAAGGTTAGGAACTTTTTCTTCACATTCCACCTTTCTTAATGATGTGTTTACTGAGGATTAAGTTTGTGCATCACAGAGAACTACAATACTCTTGGGTAATTAGTTTGCGTAATTAAAGTTCATTATACGAAAAAAAGTATGAAATTAATAATGGTGACTAGGCCCATAATACCCATAATGTGTCAAGTAACGTGTATATAGATGTATATTGTATATCTTCTAGTTATTTTGGGATAAGTCATGCTAGCTTGTGTATGATTAAGATTACTTATCCTAATTGGATGGGACTTGTGTATGTGTAAAAATACACAATTAGCCTAATGCATAAATCAAGTTTTCATAATTAATTGATTACTTAACGAACCCAAAAAACATGGGTATGATTATTAGCGACCAGTGCCAATAATATGCATAGTGTTACTGAACAAACCAAGTTAAAAAAAACATAGGTTCGAAGAATAATATCCTTGATTGCTATTTCAGTTTCGAATTGATAATTGCTTAAATAGAGGGAAAAGTGTTGTCCTTGATGTAGCCGTTTTAGTGTATTGAATTCATGGTCTTGGACAAGAAGAGGGCATCGGATTGGGGCAGAGGAACTGGGATTCTTTCAGAGTGTAAGATAAATAAGAAAACAGTTTAAACCTTTGGTGATGTATGGTGAAAGTATTTATGAAATTTTCACTTTGCTGTTACTTATTTGCATTATTAGGTAATTGGAAAAAGGGGGCAGGGGGCATCTTCTCACCCTAAAACGTAACATAGATATAGGCAAAATGAATGCTGGGAGAAGCAGGATCACAAAAATAAAAAATATACTGGTTCCTTTCAGTTGCAAGTTTTAGAACTTAATTGTAGTCATGAAATTATTAACTCCTTTTGATCATTGGGTATTTGTTGAAAATAACACCAACTCAATAAATGGAGTGGTTGAAGAATTTTTTTTTAAGAGAAAATCTAGAAGGATGTAGAAAAGAGAAATGTGTAGAATGTGATAATATTTGTGTGGCTATTAACAAATGAACCCCAAAGACCATGAGCTGTAATCTGCCTAATTTACCCCACTACCGAATGAACCCCAAAGACCATGAGCTTCTACAAGATATAGTGGAGGATCTCTTGGATAAGCATCTCATCCAGGAAAGCAAGAGTCCATGTGTTGTGCCTGCATTGCTTGTACCCAATAAGGATGGCACGATAAGGATGTGTATTGATAGCAGGGCTATTAACAAGATCACGGTCAAGTACAGATTCCCTATTCCTAGGTTGGAAGATATGCTTGACAAGCTACAAGGTTCTATTGTCTTCTCTAAGCTTGATCTTTGCAATGAGTATCACCAAAGTCGCATCAGAAAAGGAGATGAGTGGAAGACAGCTTTTAAAACCAAGGAAGACCTGTATGAAGGGCATGAATGGCTTGTCATGGTATTCGGGTTATGCAATGCTCCCAGCACCTTCATGAAATTAATGCATCACGTTTTGAAGCCTCTCAATAGTACTTGTGTAGTCGTGTATTTCGATGATATCCTAATTTACAACAAGAACCCTAATGAGCACCTAGAACATTTACAGGCTATCTTGGAAATTTTCAGAGAACACAAGGTTTTTGTCAACTTCAAAAAGTACGAGTTTATGACCGCTAGACTCCTTTTCTTGAGGTATGTTATCAGCTGTGAAGGCATCTTAGTGGATACTAAGAAGATTGATGCCATCCAGTCATGACCTAACCCGACATCAATACACGAAGTCAGGAGTTTTCATGGCCTAACAATGTTCTACAGAAGGTTCATAAAGGATTTCAGTTCAATTGTAGCACCCATAACCAGTTGCCTCAAGAAAGGACAGTTCGTTTAGGGAAAGGAGCAAGAAGATAGTTTCTAACTCATCAAAGAAAAACTATGCACAGCCCCAGTCCTAGCTTTGCCAGATTTTAATAAAGTATTTGAGGTTGAAACAGATGCATCCATGGTGGGAATTGGAGTGGTACTATCCTAGGGTGGCAATTCTATTGAATTCTTCAGCGAGAAACTCAGTAAAGTATGCCAAAAATGGTCCACTAGGGTGGCAATTCTATTGAATTCTTCAGCGAGAAACTCAGTAAAGTATGCCAAAAATGGTCCACTTATGACCAAGAATTCTACGCTGTCATTCGAGCCCTCAAACACTGGGAGTATTATCTCATTTCAAAGGAATTTATCCTTCACAATGATCACTTGGCACTCAGATGAATCCACTCTCAGAAAGACATCTCAAGAGCCCATATTAGGTGGGTCATCTACCTACAAAGGTTTACTTATGTGTTTAAGCATAGAGAGGGACAATTAAACAAAGTCGTTGATGCACTTAGCCGGAGGCACACCTTGTTGACTACTCTCCAAATTGAAATTACCAGTTTTGACACCCTCCTTGAACTATATACGACAGATGAAGATTTTGCAGTTGTCTAGACACAATGCAACAACCATGAAACTGTGCATGATTTCCATTTGTAAAATGGGTATCTCTTTAAAGACAACAGATTGTGCATCCCAAAAACCAGCTTAAGAAAGTACTTGATATAGGAACTTCATGCTGGGGTACTTAGTGGTCATGCTGGTAGGGATAAAACCATACTTTTGGTGGAGAAAAGATTCTACTGGCCTCATCTACGAAGAGATGTAGCTAAATTTGTACGACAATACTCTATCTGCCAAAAAGTTAAGGGAGGCAGTCAACATTGGCTTATACTCTTCTCTGCCAGTTCCTACAACCATTTGGGAGGATCTTAGCATAGATTTCATCCTCGGGCTACCGATCAGCAAAAGAAGAGTAGTTCCATCCTGGTGGTAGTTGATAGGTTTTCAAAGATGTCTCACCTGATCCCATGCAAAAAGGTCTTTGATGCCAGTAACATAACAACTATCTTCTTTTGAGACATTGTCAGGATGCATGGCATCCCTAAAACCATCACCTTTGATCATGATGTGAAGTTCATGAGTCACTTTTGGAGAGAGTTATGCCGTAGGTTTGATACCAACTTGAATTTTAGCAATGCCTACATCCACATACAGATGGGCAAACAGAAGTACTCAACATAACCATAGGCAACATGCTCAGATGTTTGACTCTTGAAAAACCTTGAGAATGGGATTTGCATCTTCCCCAGATTAAGTTTGCTCTCAATAGTATCTCAAACCGCATCACCAATCATTCATCTTTCTCGATTGTCTATACCAAAGTACCTAACTTCAGTGTAGATTTACAAGCCATACCCAATTCAAAGAGAAAAGCTGCTAGCGTATGGGTTGCTGATTATACTCAATTCCACTGGGAAATCTGCAAGCATATAGAGAAGATGAATGCATAGTACAAAAATGCAAGTTGGTCAGCATCGTAGGCCTACGTATTTTCAAACTGGTGAACTTGTCATGGTGCACCTCAACAAACACAAATTATCACAAAGCACTCAAGCTTCAGCTTAGAAACTATGGCCCTTTCAGAATTCTTACGAAAATCAACGACAACACTTATATCATTGATCTCTCCGAAGACTGGAATATTTCCAACACATTCAACGTAACAGATCTTTGCAAATACTACCATACAGATGTAGCTAATGTGAATTCAAGAACGAATTCTAT
The DNA here is from genome assembly GCA_030763125.1 of Hippophae gyantsensis. NCBI lineage: Eukaryota > Viridiplantae > Streptophyta > Magnoliopsida > Rosales > Elaeagnaceae > Hippophae > Hippophae gyantsensis. Next base: position 65,051,292 of record CM061031.1, read on the forward strand.
TGAAGAGGACTATGATGCAGATAGAAAGTTACAGATAGCAATTAATTTCTAAAACTAATTTCCTTTTTATTTTTTGTTATAACCGAATAACCATACACATGGTGGTAACATGTATGTGTGAGTGATGGGTGAGGCACATGGGAATTAGTTAGGCTGCGTGAGTGCGCGTGAGTATGCACATGGAAACGGTTAGGCTCGAGGCCTATAAAATCCATGCATGACCACAGTTAGGGGACACTTTAATTTTACCCAATTTTTAGCGTTTCTCACAGTAGTAATTTTGTAATTCACTCTAAGAACAACCGAAGAGTTGCTCTTGATAATCAATACAAATATAATTACTTTTCTTGTTCTTGTTCTGATTCTTGCACTAAATCAGAGGCGTTGCCAGACTCGAGAGAATTTGGAGACAAGCTGTCCCAAAAGATGGGGGGGTATACTGTTCAACTCCAAGCAAGTTCAGATGAATCCAGAGATCCAAACAATGATGATGTCGATCAAAAAGTAACTCAAAATCCTTGGTAAACTGGCATATATTAACAACTAAATGAAGAAGGTGAGCCTAGTGAATCGGAAGAATCAATTCCACAATCTCAACTCCGAAGGTCAACAAGAACATGAAGGGTAAATCCTTGTAAAACTCAGAATTCACTCTCATATTTTCATTCAAAGATACTACCGATTTATATACAAAGTTAGAGACAATCTTAGGTGACATACACCTAATACACAACTAAAACACCTAATACACAACTAATATATTCACCTAGTGTTAGACACCTAATACACACACAATTAATCATCTTTAACGCTCTCCCTCAAGTTGGAGCATAGATATTAATCATGCCCAACTTGTTACAAAGATAATCAACCCGAATCCCACTTAAAGCTTTCGTGAAGATATCTCCTAGTTGTTCTCCAGTCTTTATATATCCTGTAGAAATCAAACCTTGTTGAATTTTCTCGCGAACAAAATGACAATCAATTTCAATGTGTTTAGTTCGCTCATGAAACACAGGGTTAGAAGCAATATGAAGAGTAGCTTGGTTATCACACCACAATTTCGCTGGTACTGAAGTTTTAAGACCTACTTCATCCAAGAGCTGATATATCCATATTATCTCAGAAGCAGATTGTGCCATAGCCCTATATTCTGACTCTGCACTCGATCGTGATACAACATTCTGCTTCTTACTTTTCCATGAGACCAAATTTCCTCCAATGAAAATACAATAGCCTGATGCAAATCTTCTATCCACTTTGGAACCTGCCCAATCTGCATCTGAAAAACATTCAATATGAGTGTGTCCATGATTTGCGTATAAGATGCCACGTCCAGGTGCTCCTTTCAAGTAACACAAAATTTTCTCTAACGCTGCCCAATGATGAACTATTGGGGATGACATAAATTGGCTAACACTGACTGAATATGCAATATCTGGACGAGTCACGGTAAGGTAATTCAGCTTTCCAACCACCCTTCGATATCTCTCAGAATCTTTAAAGAGTTCTCCATATCCTGTAAGGTGGATGTTCGGAGTCATTGGAGCACTATAAGGTTTTGCTCCTAATTTTCCTGTCTTAGTTAATAAGTCCAGGGCATATTTTCTTTGAGATAGAAAGATACCTTTTTTACTCCTTGTGACTTCAACACCCAAGAAATACTTTAACATCCCCAATCCTTCGTGTGAAACTGAGTATGTAGGAAAGACTTAAGAGATGAAATTCCTGTAATATCACTTCCAGTAATAACAATGTCATCTACATACACAACTAAAAAAATGATACCAGCTTCTGATTTTTTTTAGAACACAGAATGGTCATACTTGCTTTTCATCATACCAAATGTTTCTATAGCTTGACTAAATTTTCCAAACCAAGCACGAGGACTCTGTTTCAAACCATACAAAGATTTGCGGAGACGACAAACTTGCCCAGACTCCCCCTGAGCAACAAAACCAGGAGGTTGCTCCATAAGCACCTCCTCTTGAAGATCACCAGAAAGAAAAACATTCTTGATATCTAGTTGATGCAAAGGCCAATGGTGAGTAGTTGCCATAGAAATAAACAACCGAACAGAGGTCAATTTAGCAACAGGAGAGAAAGTGTCAGAATAGTCCACTCCATAGGTTTGAGCATATCCCTTAGCAACAAGACGGGCCTTTAATCGAGCAACTGACCCATCCGGATTAACATTAACTGTGAACACCCATTTGCATCCGATCGCCCGTTTCCCCGAAGGTAAATCAACCAAGTCCCAAGTACCATTATCATCCAAAACATTCATTTCCTCGATCATTGCATGATGCCAACCAGGATGAGATATGGCTTCGTGAACAGTTTTAGGGATAGAAATAGAATCAAGAGAGGCAATAAAAGAGCAAGAGGAAGACAACAAGCAGTTATAAGAAACAAAAGAAGAAATAGGATAAGTATATTGACGTTTACCTTTGCGTAATGCAATTGGAAGATCATCGTTCAGGACTGGATCTGATGACGAAGGAGCAGGTGCAGGACATGAATCAGAAGGTCTATGTCTGGAGTAGACTTGAGTTATTGGTGTTATTATCATACGTTGTTCTGATACCATGTAAAACTCAGAATTCACTCTCATATTTTCATTCAAAGATACTATCTATTTATATACAAAGTTAGAGACAATCTTAGGTGACATACACCTAATACACAACTAAGACACCTAATACACAACTAATATATTCACCTAGTGTTAGATACCTAATACACACACAACTAATCATCTTTAACAATCCCAAATATGCCAATGCGGCCATAGTTGAAGAAGCAACTATAATAGAACTTGAGACGTTCGAAGAAGCATCATAAAGATCTGAGTGGATAACAACTATGAAAGAAGAGATTGTTGCACTTCAGCAAAATCAAACTTGGGATTTAGTGCAAAAACCAGAAGATGTGAAACTCATATCCTGTAAATGGGTTTACAAGATAAAACATCGTCTAGATGAGTCAATTGGGAGATACAAGGCACGATTGGTAACTCGTGGTTTCTCTTAACAGTACGGACTAGACTATAATGAAACGTTTAGTTTGGTGGCGAAACTTATAACTGTACGAGTCCTACTTGCACTTGCAACCAACAAAGATCAGAATTTGTGGCAGATGGATATGAAGAATGCTTTTCTTTATGGAGAGCTGGATCGGGAGATCTACATGATCCAACCAATGGGTTTTCAGAGTCAAGATCATCCTAAATATGTGTGTAAGTTGCGGAAAACACTTTACGGATTGAAACAAACACCGATGGCATGGTATGGTAACATTGTTGAATTTTTAACACAGTGGTTATTCAGTAACACCTGCAGATTCTAGCTTGTTTGTCAAAGCCAATGAAGGAAACCTAGCTATTGTGCTAGTCTACGTAGATGATTTAATCAAAACTGGTGATGATGAGGCAGAAATTCTTCGAACAAAGGAGAATTTATTACTCCATTTCCAGATGAAGGAACTTGAATAGCTCAAACACTTCTTTATTTGAGAGGTTGACTTCACACAAGAAGGAATATTTTTTTGTCAACAAAAATATTCCAAAGATTTGATGAAGAGGTTTAGAATGCTTGATTGCAAACCGATTTCAACGCCAATGAAACCAAATGCCAAAATGTGTGCATATGAAGGAAAATATTTGGAAGATGCGACGATGTATTGAAAGTTTGTAGGCAGTCTAATCTACTTAACTTTAACTCGACCTGACATTTCTTATGCAGTTAGTGTAATGAATCGGTACATGCAAAATCCAAAGAAATCTTATTTGGAAGCAGTTTGACGAATATTGAGATATGTGAAGAGTATAATTGACTATGGTCTTTTGTACAAGAAAGGTGGAAACAACAAGTTAGTTGGTTATTGCGATGCTGACTATGCAGGAGATCATGACACTAGGAGATCAACAACTGGGTATGTGGAAAAACTTAGTTTTAGAACAATTTCTTGGTGTAGCAAGAGACAGCTGACAGTATCATTATCAACCACTGAAGCTGAGTATCGAGCAGCGGCAATGGAAGCTCAAGAGAGCACATGGTTGATATAGCTAATGAATAATCTACAAAAACCAATAGATTATGTAGTTCCGTATACTATGACAATCAGTCGGTAATTCATTTAACAGAGAATCCAGTCTTTTATGCAAGAATTAAGCATGTTGAAGTGCACTATTACTTTATCAGAAAAAAGGTTCTGCAAGAAGAAATTGAAATGAGACAAATCAAGATAGATGATCAAGTTGCGGACTTGTTCACAAAAAGCTCAAGCATTGGTAAGTTCGAAATGTTTCGTCGTCAGCTTGGCACGGTAAAAATAGTGAGAGTTGGTGTTGAGGGGGAGTGTTGAAAATCAACACCAACTCAATAAATGGAGTGGTTGAAGAAATTCTTTTAAGAGAAAATCTAGACGGATGTAGAAAAGAGAAGTGTGTAGACATTTGTGAGTTGAGAGCTTTTTATTTGAGTGTTTATATTTCTCTTCAATTTGTAAGTTACCTTTGAAAGATGTAAGTGTCTTTTATTATGGGTATAATACAAATAGTTTGTTTATTTGTTTGGATCTAATATTAGTAAATTTAGAGTTGTGTATTCTAAATTTTATTCAACAGTATTTGTTTCTGTGACTCTTACCCTTTAGAATAACACTGGTCATAGATATAAAATTGCAAACAAAACATGGAAATTAGAATATTTCAGTGTCATTACATTATCTTGTCTTTATTGGTGGTTGTCCTTATGACATTGGTAATAATGTTTTCTCCAAATTTATGTTTGCAAAATGGTTTGACACTGTTGAAATTGATGTTGTGAGAAACACTCTCGGTTTTCTCTTTCATGAAAGTGCCAATAACTGTCGTTATTCATGAGTGATATCGAGTGTGTTTGCTGGGAAAGTGAGCCTAAAGATTCCAACTTTGTCTATTTCTGTCTCATTTTTATTGTAGGAAACAGGATGGATGCCCCAACACATTATTGCTAAGGATAAATCTGGAAATATTCTAGGTGTTGTTCCACTCTATCTGAAAAGGTTCCTAAGCTGCTGTGCTGTTAAAACATAGTCTTCTTATAGGGGTTTCTATGAAGCCTTTTATTTTCTTACTCATTAGTAATTCCTTTTGTTTGGATCTGCAGCCATTCTTATGGTGAGTTTGTTTTTGATCATTCATGGGCTGACGCTTACTACAGTTTTGGATCAAGATATTATCCAAAGCTGCAATGTTGTGTTCCTTTTACTCCTGTTACTGGTCCAAGGATTTTAGTTCGTAACACCTTGTTCAGAGATCAAGTTTTTGATATTATGGTATCTGCTTTGAAGGATTTGGCCAACAAGGTACTGGATTAATCAACTTGTACTTGCTTTTGGAAAGCTGTTTCAATAGTCATGACAATAGGCCATGCTATGCCATGTTCAGATTTTTCTGACGTATACTATAAACAGTAAAGCTGTTTTTTTTTTCTCATTTTCCTAATCTGTAAAAGGCAGTTGCATGTTTCAGGCATTTGGTCTGATTCATTGTCTACACCTTTTTTTTTTCTGAGAATAATAACTTGTCTACATTTGTTAACTGCTGCATGTTTTCTTTCTTTCTTTCCCCCTCTTGGTATCCAAGAATTGGCGAGAAAAATTTCTAACACTTACTATATTATATTATTTTGTAATTTCTCTTATTACAATTTTACATCTATTGCCAGTTCCAGCTTTCATCCCTTCATATCACCTTCCCTTCTCAGAACGAGTGGCACAAATTGAGTGAAAAAGGTTTTCTTCAGAGGATTGGAATGCAATATCATTGGAAAAATCGTAATTATAAAAGGTGAACAGTGTGATGAATTTCTCAATATTATCATTTTGTTTCATAAAATTATAGTGCAGTATCCTTGGTTTGTGCTTTCATAATAATGTTATCAATGTCATTTTTGGCATACATGGAACTTGCAAGGTGTACTTATTGTTGTGCACGGAAGCAATAAATAGCGGTATATGAATATATCAAAGCGGTCAAAAGAAACACAGTATTTACGTGGTTCGGCAATTCGCCTAGGTTCACGGGAGACAACAAATATTATTGAACTGAGTAGGAAATATACAGAATACAGATACAGATTTTCTCACTAATAATATCTCTCAAGTGTTTCCCCAAACTCATAGAAAACTCTCAAACTCACTAAGTACTTTCTCTCTTTGAGTTTGCTTATGCTCTCTCAGATTTTTTCTGATTTTTGTCTTGTTTTTCAATACATGAAGTCCTCCATATTTATAGATGAAGTAAGGCTTCCTTTCCCTAAATTGTGCCATAATTTAAGCCTTAAATTAGGCCACTAATTTGTTACTTTTAGAGCCAATATTCAACAATCTCCACCTTCGTGAAAAAGTTCATAACGCTGCCTCCAAATGCGCCCTAGGTGCTTTAAGCTCGAGAGATGTTGATCAAGTTCAAGCAATGTTGAAACTTGATCCCTGTAACCACCTTTGTAAGCATATTTGCAGGGTTATCTACAGTTTCGACTTTCTGGAGTATAACAATCCCTTCATCGACGATTTTCCAAACAAAATGAAATCGAACATCGATGTGCTTGGTGCGACCATGATGAACTTGGTTCTTTGCCAAACAAATGACACTCTGGCTATCGCAGAAAACCTTCACGTTCTTCTGAACAATACCCAAATCTTTGGTCAACTCGAGAAGCCATGTAGCCTCTTTGAATGCTTCTGTTACAGCCATATACTCTGCCTCTATAGTAGACAAAGCTATAGTTGACTGCAATGTTGATCTCTAACAAACTGGTCCTCCTGCCATTGTGAACACATAACCAGTTGTAGATCGACGTTTATCCAAATTTCCAGCATAGTCAGAATCCACATATCTGACTAGCTGTTTGCCTTCAATCTTGTCTCTCTCAAACTTAAAACCAATATCCACAGTACCATAGATGTACCGTAGAATCCACTTCACTGCTTACCAGGATTGTGCATGTAACGACTCACCATACTAACAACATGGGAAATATCAGGTCTGGTGCATACCATTGCATACATGAAGGCACTAACATTTGCATATGGAACACACTCCATTTGCTTCTTCTCATCGACGGTGCTAGGTGACATAAATGCACTCAATTGAAAATGAGGAGCAAGCGGTGTATTTACTGGTTTGGTTTTCTTATCAATGTCAAACCTTTGTAGTACTTTCTTCAGATACTGAGTCTGTGTCAGACAGACTATGCTTGCAACTCTATTTCTTGTGATTTCCATCCCAAGAATTTTCTTAACTTTTCCAAGATCTTTCATTTCAAATTTTGAACTCAACAAAGCCTTCAATCTGTAGATCTCCACCTTGCTCTTAGATGCAATCAATATATCATCAACATATAAGAGCAAATAAATGAAGGTACCGTCTTGGAGTTTCCAAAAGTATACACAATGATTAAACTAACTGCATGTGTACTTCTGCTCTCTAATGAAGCTATCAAAGCGCTTGTACCACTGTCACGGTGATTGCTTCAAACCGTAAATTGACTTGCTCAGCTTGCAAGCCCAATTCTCTCGTCCTGGAACTTTGAAGCCATCCGATTGAGACATGTAGATCTCTTCGTTCAAAGTACCATGGAGAAAAACTGTTTTGATATCGAGTTGAGCTAACTCGAGATTAAACTGTGCTACCAAAGCCAATAGTATCTGAATAGATGAATGCTTAACAACAGGTGAGAATACCTCATTGTAGTCTATTCCTTCTTTCTGAGCATATCCTTTTGCTAGCAGTATGGCTTTGTATCTGATGTTGTCTTTACTAGGAACACCTTCCTTCTTGGCATAGACTCATTTGCAACCAATAGTTTTCTTTCCTTTGGGAAGTTGAACTAACTCCCATGTTTGATTTTGATGTAGAGACTTCATCTCTTCATCCATTGCCATCTTCCACTTCATACTATCAACTCTCTGCACGACTTATCTGTAAGTGCATGGGACATCATCATCAATTACTGGAAGTGTGAATGCTACCATATCTGTGTATCTGGTAGGCTTCCTAGTCTTAACAAATATCTTGTCTCAATTGATGTTACCTTCATGGAACACACACCCTATTTTTCGTCTTCTCCTCCTCCTACACATCAGGGGGAGGATGATGATTTGTTAGTCTATTCCATCACATCATTTGAACCTGTCTCTAATCCAATTCCTGTTAGGCCTTTTATAATTCAAGTCTACTCCAGACATAGACCTTCTGATTCATGTCCTGCACCTGCTCCTTCGTCATCAGATCCAGTCCTGAACGATGATCTTCCAATTGCATTACGCAAAGGTAAACGTCAATGTACTTATCCTATTTCTTCTTTTGTTTCTTATAACTGCTTGTTGTCTTCCTCTTGCTCTTTTATTGCTTCTCTTGATTCTATTTCTATCCCTAAAATTGTTCACGAAGCCATATCTCATCCTGGTTGGCATCATGCAATGATCGAGGAAATGAATGTTTTGGATGACAATGGTACTTGGGACTTGGTTGATTTACCTTCGGGGAAACGGGCGATCGGATGCAAATGGGTGTTCACAGTTAAGGTTAATCCGGATGGGTCAGTTGCTCGATTAAAGGCCCGTTTTGTTGCTAAGGGATATGCTCAAACCTATGGTGTGGACTATTCTGACACTTTCTCTCCTGTTGCTAAATTGACCTCTGTTCGGTTGTTTATTTCTATGGCAGCTACTCACCATTGGCCTTTGCATCAACTAGATATCAAGAATGTTTTTCTTCATGGTGATCTTCAAGAGGAGGTGTTTATGGAGCAACCTCCTGGTTTTGTTGCTCAGGGGGAGTCTAGGCAAGTTTGTCGTCTCCGCAAATCTTTGTATGGTTTGAAACAGAGTCCTCGTGCTTGGTTTGGAAAATTTAGTCAAGCTATAGAAACATTTGGTATGATGAAAAGCAAGTATGACCATTCTGTGTTCTACAAACAATCAGAAGCTGGTATCATTCTTTTAGTTGTGTATGTAGATGACATTGTTATTACTGGAAGTGATACTACGGGAATTTCATCTCTTAAGTCTTTCCTACATACTCAGTTTCACACGAAGGATTTGGGGATGCTAAAGTATTTCTTGGGTGTTGAAGTCACAAGGAGTAAAAAAGGTATCTTTCTATCTCAAAGAAAATATGTCTTGGACTTATTAACTAAGACAGGAAAATTAGGAGCAAAACCTTATAGTGCTCCAATGACCCCGAACATCCACCTTATAGGAGATGGAGAACTCTTTAAAGATTCTGAGAGATATCGAAGGGTGGTTGGAAAGCTGAATTACCTTACCGTGACTCGTCCAGATATTGCATATTCAGTCAGTGTTGTTAGCCAATTTATGTCATCCTCAACAGTTCATCATTGGGCAGCGTTAGAGAAAATTTTGTGTTACTTGAAAGGAGCACCTGGACGTGGCATCTTATATGCAAATCATGGACATACTCATATTGAATGTTTTTCAGATGCAGATTGGGCAGGTTCCAAAGTGGATAGAAGATTTGCATCAGGCTATTGTATTTTCATTGGAGGAAATTTGGTCTCATGGAAAAATAAGAAGCAGAATGTTGTGTCACGATCGAGTGCAGAGTCAGAATATAGGACTATGGCACAATCTGCGTCTGAGATAATATGGATATACCAGCTCTTGCATGAAATAGGTCTTAAAACTTCAGTACCAGCGAAATTGTGGTGTGATAACCAAGTTGCTCTTCATATTGCTTATAATCCTGTTATTCATGAGCGAACTAAACACATTGAAATTGATTGTCATTTTGTTCGAGAGAAAATTCAGCAAGGTTTGTTTTCTACAGGATATATAAAAGACTGGAGAACAACTAGGAGATATCTTCACGAAAGCTTTAAGTGGGGTTCAGGTTGATTATCTTTGTAACAAGTTGGGCATGATTAATATCTATGTTCCAACTTGAGGGGGAGTGTTAGAGATATTTGTTGTGTATTAGGTGTCTATCACTAGTTGAATATATTAGTTGTGTATTAGGTATCTATCACCTAAGAGTGTCCTTAGTTTTGTATATAAATATGTAGTGTCTTGAATGGAAATGAATAAGAGTGAATTCTGAATTTTTCAATGACAAAGTACTTTTGATCTTTTCCTAAGCACAGTCGAATTGTGCTACAAGCTTGTCGATTGACATAATTCCAATCTTCATTTGAATAATCTTTTGGCTTGGTTTCCAAGGCTATATTAGATCTTTCTCGGAACAATAGATCTAATACTTCACATTGCCACATGCCAAAGTTATTATAACTGTCGAATTTCTCCACCTCAAATTTTGCGTTGGACAACATAGTTCTTCGAGTAGAACAACTTGGTTTGCCAGAAATTCTAAGGTCAGCTTGTTCACCTTCTTCGATCTCTCTTTTATCAGCCATAAGTATAAACGGATAATAGGAATTTTGCACTTATAACTTAAAATAGTGTTTTTCCAAATTTTATACCTTATTTGAAAAAAACGGAATCTGTGGTTGAATTCGGAATTGTCCAATTAGCTAGGGATTGGTCCGACTCAACTGAAAACGGATGAAAAATGGACCAACTTGGTCCAAATATCACTAATAACTGAGTTGACTCAGTTGTTGGCAGCAGCACTCCGGCGGCTTCTGGCGGTGATTCTGACTTTCGATTTGAGCAATTCTTTCACCGTTGCATTCGTCTCGTCGAGAGCTTCGATTTGATATATAATATTGCTATATATGGCTCTGATATCACCGCTATTTATTGCTTCCGTGCACAATAAATTGGTATCAAAGCAGTAAAAAGAAACACACAGTATTTACGTGATTCGGCAATTTGTCTAGGTCCACAGGAGGCAGTAGATATTGTTAAACTGAATAGGAAATATGCAGAATATAGATACAAATTTTCTCACTAATAATATCTCTCAAGTGTTTCCCTAAACTCACACAAAACTCTTAAATTCACTAAGTATTTTCTCTCTTTGAGTTTGCTTATGCTCTCTCTGATTTTTACCTTGTTCTTCAATGTATGAACTCCTCCATATTTATAGATGAAGCAAGGTTCCTTTTTCCTAAATTGTGCCTTAAATTAGGCCACTAATTTTTTTAAATTATGTCACTATTTTCCTTAAATCATGTCATAAATTAGACCACAAATTAGGTCACTAATTTTCCTAAATTAAGTCACTAATTTGTTACTTTTAGAGCCAATATTCAACACTTATTATGCTTTAGCTGTTTATAGAGCTGATTTTCATTCTCTCAATTATGAATTTATTTGAATTTTTTCCTTTTTCTAATCTTCTCTTTGACGACTTTTTTTATTTTGCTTTTAAAAATAATTTTCTAATGTTTTTGTGCTACAATCTTCGGCGTGAGCTTTTTTTGGTTTTTTCCTTTTTTTTTTGCATCTAATACCTTCAATCCTTCAGTTCTTGCCAGGTTCAGTGTTGTGAAATTGAAATGGAATATTTAAAGGAAAATGTTTTCCCCGAAAGAAGCTCTTTTCTTTCTCATACCCCTTTCTCAAATCCCTCTTCTCCTATTCACTTTAGGACCTCAAATTAATGTGTTGCATACTTTCTTTGCTTGGTTAGTGTTTTGTAAGGAAATTTCTTATAATGTTTTACTTTGCTATTATTTATGTAGTTTTGATGACTTTTTGATGGACATGAAGCAAAGTAAAAGGAAAAGTATTCGCCAAGAGCGCAAAAAGGTTGGTGTTTTAAATCTTGAATTTATACTTCTTATTATGATTTTTTTATCGCATTCAGATGGACTGTTCATTGATTTCAATAAAAGTGGTTTTGTAAAGGAGTAATGCGTTTGGCAAAAAAAAATGTGAAAAATACTCTTTTGTCCATGGAAGCACCTATGAATGTTTGGGAAAAAATATTTTTAAGTGTTTTCAATTGTTAAAATTATTAAGAACACCACTATTAATGAGTTAGGACATTTTTTTTTAAGAGCAAAGTTAAAGAGAGAAAGATTGAAATTAGTACAAATTTAAGTGGCATGAGTGGGTCCTATTTTTTATTTTAAAAGAAGTGTTTCTTTGAAAAGCATAGGAACTTGCTTTTCAGTAAAGTACTTTTGCTGCAAGAATGGGTCTGCAGCTTTGAAAGTGATTTTATTTTTCATGTCAAACACATTATAAAGTGTTTTGTTCTCTATAAGCACTTTTTAAATGGTGCATTTAAACGCACACTTAGTGTACTTATGAGAAAGGCTTTCTTTACCCGAAATTATGTCAAAGTTTTAAAACCTTGAATAGGTTTTCTTTCATGGAAAAACCAAAGGAGCAATTTTCCTTCATTTTTGATCAAATTTATATTAAAACTAGACACATGTTAAAAAATGAAGCTTATTTGAACATATGTTCAAAAATAGTGTCCATGGTGCAAAACTTTTCACTGAGATATAGCATGGTTTGTCAATACTTTAGTGGCCGTCTGTTGCCATAATTGCAGGAGTTCTGACAACATTATGCTTTTGAATGCATGTACAAAAAGAAAATAATTTTGAAGAAATGTTCAAAAGTAATGGAATGTCATATATGAAGCACTCTTTGAAAGAGGTTATTTCATGCAATATTCCCAAAATAATTGTTGTTTTGTTTTATTGTGGCAATGTAAAAAAAGATTTTTTGTGAAATCATTGAAGCTTATTTTTGAGGTAAGTTTGGCGATGGTTTTATAATTTTTTTGAAAGGTAATCTTTACTAGATCAAAATAATTTCATTGAAACAGTAAAAATAAGAAAACCCAAAATAATAGACTAGTGAAAAATTAATGGTTATATGCATATAATGCTAAGAAAATTAGGATTTTGGCAATGATCTATAATTTTCTTATTTAGTTTGGTTCATGTAGTGATACAGGGATACTATAACAAGACAGAACATATGCCCCTCGTAGAAAGAAGAAAAATACATGTAATTAGTTCATAAAATCGTAGTTTTGTTCCCTTTATATATCGTGTATGCCCCCTTGCAAATATATATATTGGGCTTCAATTTTTATATAACAAATTAGAAGAGGGACAAAAGCTTGGAGCAATGTCATGGCATTTTTATTCTCTTCGAATTTTATAAATATGAATTCTTTCAACCAATTTATAACAACTAAGGGATTTGGGAACATGTTCAAATTAGCCGACCAAGGTTTTTCATATGTTGTTAAACCATTTTTGTATTTCTAATCAAGAAGAGAGTGTTTAGTAGTCTAAGGTTAGAGTCAGTTAGTTAGCTCAATTTGTCACCAAGTCTGGTAGTCCGTTAAGAGTCCATGTGACCAAGCTTTTAAGAGCTGTTACTGCATGTCTATATAAACCTAATATCAGCTAAATGAAGATTATGCTTTCTTGGCATACTCTCTCTTCCTCTCATTTTCTTCTCTCTCTGTTTAGTCATTTTCAATTTTCAAGTATATTATATGTTTAAAACAATTATTTTTTTCCTAGTATCATGCATAGGAGATTAAGCACCCTATAGAACATTTGGCTTGTTATTTTTGCCTTTGTTAAGACCCAAAAAGCATATAAGAGGATAGTTAGTTTATCTCCTAACAATTTGAACTTTTAAGAAAATTGGTCGCTAACTCTTCTCTAACGCAGTAACAGAATTGGAGGTCACGTGTTCGAATCTCAGTAATACCAAGTGTTGAATTGCAAACGTTTGACCTAAATGTGTTCAAGTAAAATGTATTGCTACACATTTTGCACCCACTAAGTAGTTAACGTAATAAAGATGTGATCATTGAAAAACAAATTATGTTTCAATTCATTCAGTTCTTTATAGTTCCTTATATGGTGCTCCTCTGGCAAAAAATCTTGGCTGTCATTGGGTGCATGCATGTATTTGCCAACTGGTATATCCCCCAAATTTATACGTATATAGGTCATTGTTGCACTATTAAATTATTTTGTCGAACAATCTCGAAAAATCATCTCAACATTGAATTAACCCTATCAAACAAATTTACTTATTTTTATCATGCCTTGTTAATTTTCTTTATTTTAGGGATCAAATTTCAAAACCTTTTAACATCAACAACATTGAATACAAAAATCTAATGGTTTCAATATTATGTCAAGATTATACAACTCATACAACATGTTAATTAATTTTATATGATATGCCTAAGCCCATTAGTCTAAAAGCTTTTGAGATAATTAATTTTTTTTCTATTTTCTATTTGCACTATTCTCTCTAGGGGGAGTTTTGTTGCTATTTGTAGTTTCTTGTGAATACACCGATATAAAATTTGTGGATACTATTTTCTATTTTTTTTTTTGTCTCTGCTAGATACTGACTGAGTTATATCTGTATTTACTATTTTGCAACTTTGTATAGAAATTGTTTTCAAACTTCAACGTTTTAGTCATTTTATCTCTGCCCTTTCAGTAAAGTTGCATCCTTCCTTTGACCCCACACCCGAGGGGAACTAACCTAATAGATGAACAAAATAAAAGAATATGCCTTCTTCAACCTTTAGCAATCAGATATAGAAACTTTTAATCTTGTTCCTTCTATTGGGTTTTTTGCTATATCTGTTGGAGTTTGGTTGTATTTTATAAACATATGGTGATAAGTTTACTACTGAACTTTCCTTGTGCAGGTTTTGCAGCAGAACTTGACGATGAAAAGGCTTCAGGGTTATGAAATAAAGGTAATTTGTTCAATCCCGTACATTGACTAGACATCTTATGTCAAAGTGTAATCACAAACTTAGTTTGGATGCTCGTTCACTTTTATGCATATCATGGGATTGGCTTGTAGTTCAGATGATATAACTCCTCACCGCTTACCACAATAGACCCAAGTTTGAATCTCACCCATATATGGTTTCCTTTATTTAAAAAAAATATGTATGGTATTTTAGAATGCACTATATTTTGTTAACTATACAATGACTATAAGGCAGTAATGCAGATTGTGAACTTGTTTTCTTAGCAAAATTATAATAATGATTATTGTTTGGCAGGATAGGCATTGGGATTCCTTTTACAAGTTCTATCGAAATACTACTGATAACAAGTTTGGTCCCTATGACAAGACTCTTTTGTAAAAGACCTATTTTTTGCTTCAATCGGATCTCTATCAAGCATAATTAATGTATCTTCTACATTTTTTCTATTTGCTTCCAGATGGGGTAGTCCTTACCTAACTCGAAATTTCTTTCACAACATGGCATCAAAGATGGGAGATCAGGTACTTCTTGTTATTGCTGAACAAGGGGATGAACTTGTTGCTGGAGCTCTTAATCTTATAGGAGGAGATACCCTATTTGGACGTCTTTGGGGATGCCATCCACAAAAATATTACCCAAATTTGCATTTTGAAGCATGTTATTACCAGGTAAGAATATGACGATTTCAATTTAGGGAACTCCATGATTAAAAAATATAACAAAAATAAAGAGAGGAAATGAGGGGAAGGATGACGACTGAAGATTAGAATGAAACTTAGAACAAATTGTTCTTTTGTATTTTTTGAAGATATATGTACATGATTAGTCACTAATTTATATTAGAAATTGTAGGAATAAAAAAGAAAACTAAATATCTTAATTTATGAAAATAATATCACAATTAAATTCCCAATATTTCCATAATTATTGATTCCTAAATAGTCAAATTTTCATTATTGTAATTGATATAACTCCTAAGAATCAATGCTGTAAATATTAAGAATAAGGGTGATGTTTTGCAATCATTCCAACAGTTTAAGACTCAAGTTAAACTTCAACTGGGACAATAAAAATTCTAAAAAGTAACTAGAGTGGTGAGTTTCAAGGACTCACTTCCACACTAGCTTCATAAGGTATTATCCACCACAATTTATGCCCGCATGCACAAGAATAAAGTGGCATTGCTTAGCGAAAACACATGCACATTAATAAGCTGGGAATGGCTATGCTCCATCACTCATTTGTACCTAATGAGTACTAGGATAAGGCTTTCTTTACAAGCATATACATCATCAATCGTTTGTAGACCAATGTTAGAAGACAAATCACCTTTTAAGGTTTTTTTTTTAAAAAAAACCTAGACTACTCTATGTTTTGAGTTTTTAGGTGTCTTTGTTTCCCATGTGTTAGACCCTACAATGCGCATAAGCTAGTTCCTAAATCTATTTCTTACACCTTCTTAGGGTATAGGCACAAACATAAAAGCTATAAATGTCTTACTAATAAAGGCAGACTCTACATTAGTCGAGATGTGATCTTTTATGAGTCACAATTTCCTTTCTCAAACCAACATCAATCTCATACTTCTTCACTTTATGCTTTTCCTTAACATACAGTTTTACCTATAGTTCATTTCCAAAACTTTTGTAATGTTTCCTTACCTCCAGTCACTATCAAGAATACCCTTTCTTCTGTCTCACCTTCTGTGGATACACAATTAACTCACAGTATGTCACATGTTGCTCACATCACAATGCCAATTTCAATCATTGCTTCACCTACTTAGCTTATATCTCAGTTTTCTAACATTTACAACTTACTCCATAGTTTCAATCTCATGTCCTATATTTAACACCATTAGCACAGAGTTCTTTACCTGATACTCGGCCTATCGCTACCATTAACTCCCATTCCATGGTCATACATTCTAAATTTGATATTTGTTAAAGATGATTAGTTGTGCGTGTATTAGGTGTCTAACACTAGGTGAATATATTAGTTGTGTATTAGGTGTATGTCACCTAATATTGTCTCTAACTTTGTATATAAATAGGTAGTATCTTTGAATGAAAATATGAGAGTGAATTCTGAGTTTTACAGTATTCATAAGCCAAAACTCTATCTGACTATATAAGCAAATTGCTCTCTTAATGAGCCTACCTCTATCAAGCTAGCCTTACATGATCCACTGCGGAGAGCCTCAATGCATATTGAACTTGATGTTCTTTGAAGAATCATACTTGTACTTTGGTCCCTGCTTCACCAGATAGAAAAATAGTAGGTACAAATGGAATTTTAAGTTAAAAGGTTGCCTAATGGAACCCTAGACAAGAGGAAATCAAGGGTAATGGCCAAAGAATATTGACCAAAGGCTTGGTTTTGACTTTACACAAACTTTTAGACTAGTTGTTAAGCAAGTCACAATCAAAGTGGTGTTAACCATTGCACTCACTAAAGGTTGGACCATGCATTAGCTGGATATCAATAATGTATTTCTGAATGGTGCATTAAATGAAGAGTATGCGATAGCCATATGGTTTTGAACAACCCTAACTTTCCTCAATATATTGAAAGTTGAATAAAATAATTTATGGTCTAAAGTAGGCCCCTCGAGCCTGGTTTGATACTCATGCTAGTACCTTGTTGACATGCAATTTGTTAAGTTAACAGCTGACAATTCTCTAGTGTACCTCCTAACTTACATTCTACTTGCTTGTTTACATTGATAATATTATTATCACTGGAAATGATGATACAGAGATAAAAGAACTGGTTTCTACACTTTATATCAAATTTTCTTGAATATTTGGGTCATTTCAACTATTGTTTGGGTATTGAGGTTCATAAACTGCCTAATGGTGATCTTATGCTCACACAAGAGAAATATATTTGTGAGCTATTATCAGACTCATGTGGATCAAGCTAAACCTATAGCAACTCCTATGACCACTACTTTCACTCTCTCAACCAGCGTTGAAGATGCTTATGGTAATCCTACTCATTATGGAAGTGTTGTTAGGGCATTGTAGTATATCATTGTCATTAGGCCTGATCTCTTCTATATTGTTAATAAGGTGTGTCAGTTCATGTCACACCCTTTAGTTCCTCACTGGCTTGTTGTCAAGCATTTTTTGAAATACTCATATGGCACTCCAACTCATGGATTGGTGTTCAGACCCTCTTCTCAATTTCACCTTCATGTTATTGTTGATGTAGATTGGGGTTAGATCCTGATAATTGGAGATCTACATCAGATGGTGTTGTTTATTTTGGCTCTAATCCTATCACTTAGTTATCTAGGAAACAACACTCAGTCTCACATTCTAATATAGAGGTGGAGTATTGTGCAGTGGATGATATCTCTGAATTGATGTGGTTACACTCTCTTCTTACTGGGTTAAAAGAATTTCTTCTTAGTCCACCTATGGTGTGGTTTGATAATCTAAGTACAGTGTCCCTAGCTGCCAATCTAGTGCTTTATGCATGAACAAAGCATGTGGAGCTCAATCTTCATTTTGTCAGAGAAAGGCTAATCTCACAAAAGCTTCTTATGCAACATAATCCATCTATTCAGTAACCAATTGATTTGTTCACTAAGCCTCTCTCAATTCAACAATTTCTATTCCATCGCAGCTTGACATTGAGTTTGAGGTAGTATTGGAGATAAGCCATAAGCTGAAGTGCAAGATAACAGAACTAAAGTGCAAGCTGAAGTGCAAGATAACAGAACTAAAGTGCAAGCTAAAGGCTCACATGGCAAAGCATCAAGTCATACTGGGGAAACTGATATGGCATGAGTTTGTTAGGCTTGCTATTAGGCTGTTAGTACAATTGATGAGTTTGTTATAAGCATGTAATTCCTTTCTATTATCAGTAAATGTAGTACAATTAGTTGCAGATATTACAATACTGATTGTTCTATAAATACTGCAATGTACATGTAAAAGTATGTGTCTTGAAGTAAATAAAGCTGGTATACATCAACGAAAATTCTTTCATGAACTTAGTTTCTGTTCTTCGTCCTCTGATACATTGAATCACCTTAATTGAAATTACACCATCAAGAACATGATTTCTACATTTCTCTCAAAAATAATAAAGACATCACGAACATCAATTTTTTCTTACAAATAAACCCATCAAATCAGGGTATGATCATCGATAAATGTAACAAACTATTTACTGTGAATACGAGATGGATCCCATAAATTAATGTAAAGGGCTTGGAAGATTTATATTGAGATTTTGAAAAAAGATACATTGATGCTTGGTAAATTCACAAATTTCACGCTAAAAATTAAATATTTAATTATTTATAAACATAAATTGTGTATAAATATTAAGAGGGATTAAAACTTAAAAGTCTTTTTCTGTATATCTAAACATGTTTTGTACATCAAATAGTTACATTATTTATAAGAAAACTGTGTCTAGAAAATAAGAAAAGAAAATCTCATAATTATGATTGAAAATATTCAAAAAAGAAAACTCCTTATAAAGTAAGAATTATTCTAATAAAGTATATAATCTTCTAATACAATCAAATCAAATCAAGTGAAATGCATTTCTATTTGAGATTTCAACACCCTCCTCATGTTGAATCATAAATATTAATCATATTTAATTTACGAATAAAATCATTAAATTTGATGTCGGAAGGTCTTTGGTGAAGATATCAGCGATTTGCTCTTTTATTGGGACATAGGTCATGCAATCATCTTACGAATGAAATCATCTCTACATGTTTAGTTTTGTCTTGCTGCACAAAATTAAAGGAAATACTGATGATTGCCTTATAATCACTATAAAGTTTGATATCTTAGAATTTCGTAAACCGATTCAATATGAGCTTCTGTTGGGAATGCATTTGTTGACTCACCACACTAACTACAAATACAATGTAAGATATAGTGTGAGATATATATATCAGCTTTCCTATCAATCTTTGTTACCTATCCTTGTTCAATGGCTTTCCCAACTCGTCTAATTTTTTTCCAACCTCGATTGGAATATCACTTGGTTTACACCCAAGCATTCCACTCTATATGAGAAGATCAAGAACATACTTTCCTTGAGAGACACTTATTCCTCTTCTGGACCTTGCAATCTTTATTCCTAAGAAGTATAGCTTGTGTCCTAGATCTTTAACTTCAAATATTGTTGCCAATGCTTTCTTTAGTCTATCAATTTCCTCCAACAGACTATCAAGATTGTTTTTCTCCTATCTCCAGAGTGCCGGAAGAATATTGTGTGATTTGATTGTCCTTGTTGGTATCCTTGTTTTCTCATTACTTTTACAAATCTATTGAACCATGTTTTAGGTGATTGTTTTTAACCATACAATAATTTTTTCAATTTGCGTACCACATTTTCACCTCCTTTGCATAATCTTGGTGGTATAGTTATAAAACTTATTTTTCTAATTCTCTATTTATAAAGACATTTTTAATTTCTAGTTGTTGGAGAGCCAATCCATATTTGCTGCTAGTGACAAGAGAATTTGCACTGTATTTAGTTTAGCTATAGCTGCAAATGTTTCATGTATAGTCAATTCCATATGTTTGTGTTAACCCTTTTACAACCAGACGGACTTTAGATCTTTCTATTGTTCCATTAGTCTTGCATTTTAATGTAAAAACCCACTTGCAGCCAACTGGTACCTTTTGTATTGGTAATTCTGTCACATCCTAAGTTTCATTTTTATTCTAGTGCCCTTATTTTTTCTATAACAGTTTCTCTTTATTTAGGAAATTTTAAGACCTTATGGATATTTCTTGGAATATCTGTTTTATTAAGGCTAATAGTAAAATCATTAAATTTAGGAAACAATGTATTGTATGAAACAAATCTTGACATGGGATGAAGTTTAGAAGACCGAGTTGGTTTTCTAAGAGCAATAGATAACTCAAGAGTTTCAAGAGACTTAGGGTTACTTGGTATTAAAGTAGACTCGTAGAGGGTTGGATCTATCACCAATTCTGACTCTTTTGGTGCTAGAAGTGTGAAGTTTTGTTTGTTCTTTGATTTCGGCATCCATGAATAAACAATTGGTCCTTTTGATTTTTCACTTCCCTTATGATTAAAGTGTTCTATTAAGGATGGCAGAATGGAATGGGTAGGTGTGATAGGTTCACTTCCGAGTGCAGTGTTATAGGTGGACTCAGATGGACTGGGTGACTCTAGAAGAATGGAAACCAAGTCCAAGTATTGGCCAAAAGAGCTATCTTCTATCAAGTTCTTTCCCCGAAGAGAGGGCTTTTGGTAATAGGGAGTGTTTTCAAAAAATGTAACATCGAGCCTAACAACCACTCTATTTATAGAAGAATCGTAACATTTGTAACCCTTTGAGTAAGAGAGTATCCAAGAAATACACATTTAATAGCTCTTGGATCTAACTTGGATTTGGAATGAAGATTAGCGAAAGCAGTACAATCAAACACACTTAAGAGATAGATTAGATGGAAGATGGGACATTGTAAAGGTTTGTTGAAGTTTTTAGATAGGTGTTTTAAAGGAAAGGACCCGATTGGACATTTGATTGATGAGGTAAGTTGAGGTTAGAATAGCATCACCCAAAAATTGTTTAGGTACGTTCATAGGGAACATCAATGCTCGGGTTACTTCAAGAATGTTTCTATTTTTCTTTTTAGTTACCCCATTTTGTTGGGGAATGTGAAAACAATAACTTTGGTATATTATTCCATGTTTTTGGATATAGTTTCCCAAGGTATTGTTGAAATATTCTTTCCCATTATCAGTCTAAAGGATCTGAATTTGTATTTGAAATTGTGTTTGAATCATTAACTGAAAATTAATGAAAACATCACGAATCTTACTCTTTTCTTTTAACAAATAGACCGAACAAACAAAGTATGATCATCAATAAAATTGACAAATCACTTGGTATGAGTGCGATTAGGAAAACAAGAAAGTCCCTATACATCACTATGGATCAAAGTAAAGGGTTTAGGGTTTGTATTGAACTTTGGAGAAAGAAACATGTTGATGCTTTGCATGTTTACATTCTTCACACTAAACATTGACTATTTTATTTTTTTAAGTATTGAAAATTAGGATGGTCCATTCTATAATGCCATAAGAATATTTCACCATCCTTACAAATAGATGCAAAATCACAAATTGTAATTTTACTACATTCACTCATATTGACATCATCAAGGTAACAGACGTTCACACTTTCTAGTATTGTCAATCGTCTTTTTCGATGATAAGTCCTAAAAGATACAATGTGATGGCAGAAACTTAGTTGAACAATATGAGTCTGTTGTTAGAGAGCCACCATCTCCATGTAGTATTTAGTCAGTTCTCTATGCCCTTGTTTGTTTGCCATAATCGAGTTTTTAATTCAAAAATTTGAGAAGCGTCTTCGCCATCAAAGTATGTCTTCAGTATAGCCTACCACACTTCTCTAGTTGTCAGTAGAAAAAGATAGGTTTTTCCTATCGTCAGTAACTTGTTATTGATGAGTCATGCAGTCACCATCGAGTTCTCTGAGCTACATCTTTGTGGAGTGTATGCATTGGTTGAGTCATGTTTTCTCGTCTCTCCTGTCAAATACCCTATTTTTCCCTTTCCATTGATAGTTAGTTTAACTGAATGTGTCCATTCTCTAAGAACATGTTTTCAAAGACCTCTGAAAATTCCCGTTTTGTTCAACAGTGAATTGCAACAATGAGTTGTCCGATTCATTGGAATTCAAAATGAGTATGGATTCTAAATTTCTGGATGTTTCAAAGGATGTCTCTAACCCTTGGTTGAAAAAAGTTTTAGCCATGGAAAAGCTAGGTCAGGGTGACTCAAAGCTTAGATATCATGTAGCGATATTAAAGGATTAAAACTGAAATTGTTTTTCTTTATATCTAAACATGTTTGGTACATCAAATGGTTACAGTTTCTAGGAACATTAATGAAAACATATAGCAATTTGACGTCATGCACTCACGATAGTCTCTTTAAAGTAGTGCAACTTTTCACTTTCTAGTACTGTCAATCGTCTTTCCCGATAATAGGTTTTGAAAAACACAATAGGATGGAATAAATTTAGTATAACATTGTGTTTTTTGTCAATTGATTAATAGATATGAGTTTACAAGATAAGTTTGGAACATGAAGTACATATTTGAGAATTATAGAGTTAAAAATTTGAATACTTCATTTTTCAACAACGAATGAGAGAGGTCCATGTACAATTCTAACTTTAAGATTCCTAGTATACGATAAGTAAGAGATGAATAAATGATAGACATTAGTCATACGATCTGACGCATCAAAATCAATACTTCAAGGAATTTTGTTTAGGTAACAAGTGTATGTAAGTATGTATCTTTGTAGGCTAGGGAAGCAAATGAAGCATTTGTAGATTACTATCTATAATTTTGAAAATTGAAAAAAAGTTTATAGAGTTGCTCTCGTTGTTCTGGATTGAACGCTCTCCCTAGACTTACACTTTCATGAGATTTATGGTTATCAATCGAGGCTTGATAACTCTAGGATCTGTTTGTCTCAGTTTTCAATTCACGAGTTTTATTGAATTTGTTTTTAGTATATTTGGGCTTATGACAGTGTTCAAATATTTTTTGCTATGTTTATGGGCCCGTCCATACTTGATTTCCATGTGGCCCATGAATTAGGCTTGCACTTGGCCCTGTTTTGGGTTGGTTTACATTGCTGAAATAAATCCCATGATCCAATGAAGCCCATCACTTAAACCATGGGTTGGTTTACAAACTGTAAGAATAAAAAAGGAAACTAAATATCTTAATTTATAGAAATAATATTACCTATTAAATTCTTAATATTTCCATAATTATATATTCCTAAAAAGTCATATTTCCATAAATTTAAATGCTGTAAATGTTGACAATCAATGCCGTAAATACTGAGAATCAAGGATTTCAACAACGACCTTGAAGCATTGATGTAAAGTTAGTTTATGTAACTGTTAGCCATTCAAGTCTGCCTTATTGCCAATTCCCCATCCCTATAACCTGAATATAGGGCCATAATGAACCACTTATTTCATCTTTCACTTTTACGTAGGTTACAAGATAAAAATACATCTGTTATTGATCTTAGGCATGTCTTATCTCAAGCTTTCCTCCAATCAACAAAAGTAGATACAAAGAAAAATCTGTGGGGCCACTTTGACAGTGTTCTTGTGAGCATGTTTATGTGATGCATGACTTACTGCCAATGATCTATTTGTCATTGCAGGCAATTGAAGCAGCAATTGAACTCAACCTCAAAACAGTAGAGGCAGGAGCTCAGGGTGAGCACAAGATTCAGCGTGGTTATCTGCCTGTGACAACTTATAGCTGCCATTACCTACTGGATGAAGATTTCAGGAAGGCCATAGAGGAATTTTTAGTGCGTGAATCAGCTCAGGTAGTTATACATACATATTGCATAATTTTAGTAAGCATTTGTAGAATTTCTAAGAGATTATCTTTAATTAGGCTGTATTAGTGGTTGTCCAGGCTGTGAATTAGTTGTTGAATAGACTGCAATTTAGTTGTTAATACTAGCTGTATTATTCGTAGATTAGTGGTCTATCTTTCTAACTCCTAATCCTATTTATATTGCTATATATACATTTAAAAGAATAAGAGAAATAAAAATAATACTTCAGATTTTATCCACCATTTCTCTCAATATTTTCTTCATGGTATCAGAGCATTTTTGAAATCCAATCTCGTCCTTACCTATACCAGCCTTCTTTGGAAGCAGATTCTGCATTCCCAACTTGCTCCAAAACCTCAGCAGCAAGATATTCAAGAACTGTAGAGAAGTAAACGGGGCTACCAGAGCCAACATGTTGGGAATGGCGACCCTTCTTGAGGTATCGGGTGACTCGACCCGTTCTATTTTAGTTCTACCTCTGTCATCTCTGTCGACCTCATCTCGCGCGATCTCAGCCATCAATTTCACGAGATCTCAATCACAAGTCTCGCACAACTTCAATCACAATCTTGCGCAACTTCAATCACATTCGTAAACGACTTCCCCTACTATTCACAACCCAGGCACCACTTGGTTCATCTCCCACGAACATCACAATTCTTCGTGGACAATTCTACTTGGTTCATCGTGAGCCCATTTCCGATTTTGCAGGCACCCAGTCGCGTCGTCTTTCACTTCGGCGATTCCTATTTACTCAGTCATCATTGTCCTCCACTT
Organism: Hippophae gyantsensis; assembly: GCA_030763125.1. Taxonomy (NCBI): domain Eukaryota; kingdom Viridiplantae; phylum Streptophyta; class Magnoliopsida; order Rosales; family Elaeagnaceae; genus Hippophae; species Hippophae gyantsensis. The sequence continues at coordinate 65,076,184 of CM061031.1, forward strand.
CGACACTTCCTATTCCACTTTGTCGTTGCCCTATAGTAGTCCAAAATTCACTCTCTGGAGTCGGCTGCCACCATCCTCGTAACGAATAGGCGCAGTATCTAATAAGCCCAATCAACCCAGTAACTAATAGGCCCAATCAGCCCAGTAACCAATAGGCCCAATCAGCCCAATAACTAATAGGCCCACATATCAAATAAATCTAAATTGAAATAACATCAGTTTCACGACAGTCCTAGCATCAATAGCCACAGGAAAACCTGTCATGACTGATTCCAATGGAGATTCCACCGAGAACGATATTTTGCCCATCACTAGTCACAAATTAAATGGGCACAATTAAGTGGTCCCAATCTGTCATGATATTTATATGCAGAAAGATGAAAAACGATTACCTCACTGGAGATACAACAGCCTCAAACAAGGACGATTTGAAATACAAAACATGAAAATCCGAGAACGATATGGTGATGTCTTGGTTGATAAATTTCACGACGAACGAGATTGAAGGGAACTTTCTTCTCTATGATACTGCCAAAAGAATATAGGATGCCGCCAGAGATACTTATTCCAATTCTGATAATATGTCCGAATTATTTGAGATCGAAAGCATCTTCTATGATCTTCGTCAAGGAGAGCCATCAGTTACCCAATACTTTAACTCTTTCACTCGATGTTGGCAGTAGTTAGACCTCTTTGAGGTTCACGAATGGAAGTGTCCAACAGACAGAATCTTGTCCAAACAGATTGTTGAAATGAAGCGGGTTTTCAAATTTTTTATGGGACTCAATAAAGATCTTGATGATGTGTGAGGTAGAATTCTAAGAACAAAACCCTTACCAAGCATTCGTGAAGCCTTCTTCGAAAAAAGGTGATGGGTCCTCAATCTACCATTTCAGTGACTGGAGAAGGGTATGCACTTGTTGTTCGAGACACCAGCATCTCAGAATGCAGACAACTATCCCCGAAGAGGAAGACCTTGGTGTAATCATTGTCGTAGACCTGATCAGACTAAGGAAACCTGTTGGAAAATTCATGGAAAGCCAGCTGATTGGAAGCCACCCTCTGCATGGCACATCAACAAAGAAAGCCATGGAAATACTGCCTTCATACCCATGGAAATACTGCCTTCATACCCATGGAAATACTACCTCCACAACCCATGGAACTACTTCACCTGAATCTACTCTAGTAAGGAACAGATTGATCTCCTCCAGAAAATATTTGGACAATCCTTGCCAACATCATCTGCCACTGTAGCTCAATTAAGTAACATTCTCAACATTCTTAGTGTGAAATAGGTTATGAGACCATGGATTGTTGATTCAGGTGTTTCAGACCACACGACGGGTGATGTTTCTCTTATGAATCTTAAAACCTACCAAGAAGGACATACTGTTAGAATTTCCGATAGATTAGTATCCAAAGTAACATGGATTGGTTCAACAAAAATTTCAAATTCCTTTATTCTAGATTCTATCCTTCTTGTGCCCACCCTTGATTGTAATCTTGTATCAATTACTAAACTCACCCTTGATAAAAATTGTGTGGCTAAATTTGTTCATAATCTATATGAATTTTAGAACTTGGATTCGGAAATGATTGGTAATGCTAAAGAATGCTCGGGACTCTATCTCCTCAAAAGTAAAGACCCTCTAGAAAAACAAGCCTTCCAAGCTGTATCCAAGGTTCCTTATCAAAATAAAGCTTTGTTAAATATTAAGTCCAATAATGATGGTAGAATCATGTTGAATCACTATTGCCTAAATCATTCTAATTTCCTGTATTTGAAAAAAAAAATTCCCTTCATCCTTTTGAAATAAAAATTCAAAGGATTTTCAATGTGAAGTACGTCAATTTTCAAAACATGTTAAAAATTCATATCCTAATCTCACATAAAAAATCACATCATTTCTCATTAATTCACACTGATATTTAGAAACCTTCTTGAATCAAAAACATAACAGGGACACGTTGGTTCATTTCATTTGTAGATGATCATACTCGAATCACTTGGTTATTTCTCATGAAAGAAAAATCTAAAATAGATCAAATCTTTAAAAATTTCAATATCATGATTCAAACCCAATTTCAAACAAAAATCCAAGTATTGAAAACTGACAATGCTAAGGAATACTCTTGCTTCAACCAATAGAGTCTGCAAACTTAAAAAGTCCTTATATGGATTGAAGTAGTCTCCATATGCCTGATTCGATAGGTTTTCTAAAGTTCTGAAGAGATATGGGTACAATCAATGCCAATCAGATCACACACTCTTTGTCAAACATTTCTCTAATGACAGAATAGTTATTCTAATTGTGTACGTAGATGATATTGTTCATAATTATACAATTGAGATGAATAAAGTCAAGGAGTTTCTAGCCAAGGAATTTGAGATCAATGATCTAGGCAATCTCAAATATTTCCTAGGAATGGAAGTAGCCCGAAAAAAAAAGGCATATCTATATTTCAAAGGAAATATGTACTTGATCTTCTCAAAAAAATTGGAATGATGGAATGTAAATTGGCAGAAACTCTGATGGACTCTACTGTAAAAATCGGAATCAAAGAAAATAGTGTACCTGTGGACAAAGGCCGTTATCAAAGATTAGTGGGAAAACTCATATACTTATTCCATACTAGACCAGATATTGGTTTTTCAGTGAATTTATGAACAGTCCTACTAAAGAACACATGGAGGCGATCTATCGTATACTTAGGTATCTCAAGATGACACTAGGAAAAGGATTGTACTTTAGTAAGAATCCCACCAAGAAAATTGAAGTCTTTGCAGATGCTGACTGGACGGACTCTATAGTGGATTGTAGATCTACCATTGAGTATTGTACATTTGTGTAGGAGAATCTTGTAACTTGGAGAAATAAGAAACAGTCAGTAGTCGCTTGAAGTAGTGCAGAAGCTGAATTCAGAGTTATGGCTTATGAGATTTGTGAAGAAATGTGGTTAAGAAGACTACTCAATGAACTAGACTTCACAACTACTGAACCTATCAGCATGCATTGTGACAATCAAGCTACAATAAGAATTACAAAAAACCCAATTCATCATGACCGAACCAAATATGTAGAAATTGATCGTAATTTCATTAAAGAAAAGTTAGATGGAAAAATTGTGGACCTCCTATATACATTTACTCGTCATCAAATTGCATATATTCTTACCAAAGCATTGCCTCGAACTATTTTTGAAGAACTAAATTGCAAGTTAGAAATGATTAATATCTATTATCCAACTTAAGAGAGAGTGTAGAATTTCTGAGAGATTATCTTTAATTAGGTTGTATTGGTGGTTGTACAGGCTATGAATTAGTTGTTGAATAGACTGTAATGTAGTTGTTGATACCAACTGTATTATTCCTAGATTAATAGTCTATTTGTCTAACTCTTAGTCCTATTTATATTATTGTATGTACATTTGAAAAGAATAAGAAAAATAAAAATAATACTTCAATTTTTCTTTACTATTTCTCTCAATATTTTCTTCAGCACTTATGTTAGGGAGCCTTTTCAATTTTTATTTTTATCTTTTATGATTAAATTGATTTCTAGGTTATTGTCTTTGTATAGTGCACAAATCTTGCATCCCATTGATTCTTAGCACTTGATTATTTTGATGAAAAGTACATATATCCATTGGAGGTCTGAAACCATATCTAGTTTCTAGCATATTTGATTATCCTCAGAGCAATGTATGTTTTTTTTTTGTTGGGGTACTTAGTATTTTAATTATTTTCTCTAATTTGATCATAGGCTGATGTCATTTTTGTCCATTTCTTGATTCATTCAACTCTTGTTTTACTCTGAGGATCTCTCAAATTTGTGAAACTGATGAATTGGTAAATGCTGCAGCATGTTTGACAGTTGTGTAGGACTTGCATTGCATGCTTTTTTGGAAATGAATTTTAATGTATTTTCTATTTCCTCTCTTTTCTGTTTCTCTTGGTCATTCATGGTTCAACATTTCTTCTTGGTTAACTTTTAAGGACATTGGTCGTCTTTAGGATAAATGCCTCTGGTCATTTTTTTCCCACTCTGTATTTTCCTTAATTTTCTCATTATGGTTATTTTACAATAAGAATGCTTTTTATATCCTAGGTTAAGCTTGTGATGAAACTGATGCATGAATCCGGTCCTTTCAAGTAAGGTGTGGATTAAATTATTGATATTCAAATCTCTCATTAGTTGAAGAGGGGTTGGCTTTTATACTTCACAATATGTAATTATTGTTTTCACGTATTCACCATAGTCTGGTTTGTTTTTCATTCTCTCTCCATTCTCTTGAAGAAGCTGTATATAATTATACTATTCAAGTACATGTGCTATGCATCTGTCGATTGTCACGTTCTTTCTTTTATTTTCTATATTTCTTAACTGAGGATCAACTATCAAGTATGAAATCTGTTCAATAATGTAGTTTAGTCCAAGAGAGTCTATTCAATTATCATTTTAATATGTTTTTAAAAGTCGTAGATTTCAATGGATTTTAAATTTTTTAGGCCTTATGAAAACTCTGAAAAAGTAACGTGAATTTGAGTTGATTTTATTTCATAGACTCTTATGTATTTTATAGTAGGAGAGATAGAGATAGAGAAAAAAAATGAAATCCTTATAAATCTCATGGGATAAAGATAATAATTGTTAAATATTGTGTTTTTAACTCAAAACACCGTAAAAGTCCGTGAGTTTTAAGTCTTTAAAAATCTATACTTTTTGAATACATGTAGATTTTTAAAATATATATATATATAATTTCAATTGAATAACCTAAAACTTTTAGTCTTTAAAATTTTAATTCAATACTTCGTGAACAAGTATCGAAAAGGCACATGGTGTACTTCAATTGATGATTGATATTGCTATAAGTAATTAGTACTTCAGATACTCTGTGAATTACCCTTTCCATGGTTATAAATTAAAGGGAAATTGGTATAAAGCTCTCTTTTATGTATAAAGTTCATGTGAAACAAAACATGTGGACATGTAAAGGAAAAAAAGAAAAAAAGAAAAAGAAAAGGAAAGATGACAAGAGTACAAATCCAATCATTTCATAAGCTTATTTAGTCTTTTTTTATGATTCTCCAGTAATGCTATGTATTTTGTCAATCTTCGTTTCAAATTAGCTGTACTGTAAAAATCGATCAGTTAACCCATCAGCTCTAAACTACCACAATAGATTTCTAGTATGTTGCACTAGAAAATTTATTCAATGAAAATTGGCAAGTTCCTTCTACAACTTTAGGAAAGCAAGTTTTGGCTAAAACATGATCATGAATGATGTTGGGGAATTTCTTTTTGCAAGAATTTGTTTGTTAGATTGTTGATATCTATGATCTTTAAGTTAAGTCATAAAGTCTTCCATTCTTATATTATAAAATCATATTAAATAATATAATTTTTAAAATTTGATTTCAAAGTATGATTTTTATTGGCTTTTCTTAAGATACAATTAATCCTCTTGTTGTAATATCCTATCTCATAAAATATAACTCAAAAATACATTTGGTTTTGATTAATACTCAAGATAATTAATGTTTTAAATATATATATAGTGTTTAGAAACTAATTTTTTATTTCTATCTTTTCATACTTAATCTATTTATTTTCTATTAAAGAGCATATTTTCTCCATAAAAAGGAAAATACACAATTTTTCTCATTTTTAATAATACTACAAAAATATTATCATTTACATGTCATAATTTTGTTTGATGCATTTTTAAATAATAAATTTAATTTTAGTGGATTATGTTAAGAGAGAAATTACTGTATGAATTAACTAAAATTATTATCATTCCATTAATTATTTTACGTAAATTCTTAATATTTAAAGAATATAACTAATGATATGATTATATAAATTTAATATAACAATAACGTTAATTCAACGAAAAAACAATACGTTAATTCATTTAGTCAGTATTTTTATAGTAAAACAGATAAATATAATATTGACTGATATTGTTTTATGTAATCTGCTTGTTTTAGATTTAACATTTAATTACTTCATAGTTCATATGATTTTTAAAAATTTTCAAAGAGCGGGTTAAGTATTTGATAATAACTACTCCAAACATAGAAGGTGTGTTTATGATAAATTTTTGCTTCGGGGAATTACATATTTTTATTTTTTTCACACATTGTTGTTTCACTTCTTATATATGTAGCTTGATCTGTGCTAAAGGATTATGGGTACCTTATATTTTGCATAATACAAATGTCTTTATTTTTAGGTTATTAATTTACGAACTTGCATAATTTTTTAGATAGATTCTACTTTTAACTGTAAGTACAATCTAATTTGTTTGATTAGCATACTGTACATGTCTTTATCTCCCTTTATTTTTTGTTCTTCCTTATCTCTGATTAATTCCATTGTAGAGCATTTTTGTTTTATAGAGATTTATATTGCCAAGAAACTGGGTTGTCTTAATAATTTTTTATGTGAAAATGAGTTGAATTTGTTAGTGTAAATATATATATATATATATGGAATTAATTTGCATTTACAAACAAATATTTTTTTAGATATGTGTTCAAAATTAAGCAGTACAGTAATCAAAAATACAAACAATACTTAAAATAATTCATCGAATAAAAGAATTAATATAATTGATATTTACATCTAATAATAAAAAATACAAAAATAATAGATTTAATCGTTAATAGACATAATTTTAAAAAATAAAAATATATATAATACGTTAGAAAGATTAAAATAATCTTATATTTATTCTTTCACATACATCACCATCAAACCTTCAATGAGCACCACTTGTGATCTCGTTGAAGGTCCAATAACCACCACCCATGACCTTGCCAGAGGGTCGATGACCTTGTTAGAGGCCTGGTGACTATCGCCAATAAATCCATAAGGTTTACAATTTTTTCTTGTACAACTTACAAAATGATTGTACATTTTTATAACATTTCAATAATGCGTATAAAATTATGTTATATTTTTGTACAACTTGTAGAATAATCCTAGAACATAAAAACGTTACTATCAATTACTATTTTTAATTCAAAATTCATCTATTCTAAAATTCAATTTTGTAAAACTTACATTATTATATACACTTTCTATAACCTTAAACATAAAATTATTTATGTAGAGTAATATATATAATTCAAAACTTATTTATTTTAAAATTTATTTCTTGTTTAATGTGATAATTTAATGATTTTTCATGTAAATCAATATAAATTTAATATATCTCTTAAAAAATTATGTAAAATTTATGTACAGCTTATAAAATAAAATTTCTAAAAAGCTCAAAAATATATATACAAATTTTATACATCTTACAAAATAATGTAAAATATCAGTATTTATAATAAGTAATATTGTTTATTCTTTGCTAAAGAAATGGGGTTTTATCACTACTACTTTTCCCAATCAATGGGTGGAACATTAGTAAGGGTGAAACCGGACCGAATTGGATTAAACTGAAAAATCGAATTGTACCATATCAAGTCAAACAGTTTTATAAATTAAACGGTCTGATCTAATTTGTATTAATTAAAATCGTTTTTCAAACGATTCGGTCTGATTATATTAATTTTTAAATAGGTCAAACCGAACCAAACTGAACCGATTTAATAATATATTAAATTTTTCATATTATTTCTCATAAACTATTGATTAAATTTCTCATATTTTAATCAAAGGTATATCATTAGGTGTATTATATTTATGTATTATTAATCGAATCAAACCGTTCGGTTCAATATTTTTAATAATCAAACGGTCTGATCCGATCCGATTAATTTTTTTTACCTAAAATCGAACCGAATCAAACCATAGACACCCCTAAACATTAGGCACCCTTTCAATAAAGAGCACTCAACTACTAGTCTAGTCTAGCGGTTGTTTTTTTTATATTAGTTGCAATGTGAACATGTGTTTACTTATTATATTAGTTGTATGCTATAAGATAGCCAGTTTTAGGGCTTTCGACATAAAAAAAAAACCATCTAGCTTTGCTATCACCTTATAAAATATACAAAATATGTACAACAATTTATAAATTATATAAAAGTTTATACATATTTGTCTAATATAAATAGTACAAAATTTATACAAAATTATGTAAATCGTACAAAATTTGAAAATATATTAAATAAATGATATATTTGTCTAAAATAAATAGTAAAAAATTTGAGAAAATTTTGCACGGTGTACAAAAACTAGAAATATATATTAAAAGACATAATATTCAAATAAATATCTATCCAAATGCAACCAAATCTATTAGTATATAATAATAATAATTTTGTAAGTATTATATAAATATTAGAGAAATGTATAGTTATTTTGTAAATTGTATAGAATTTAAAAAAATTTGTAAGCCTAATAAATTTGCTGGTAATGGTCGTCGATCCTACGATAAGGTCGCCAACAGTGATTGTCGGACCTCTGACAAGGTCACTGACGATGGTTGTCGATAATAGACACTGGAGATTTGGTGGTAATTTAGATGAAGATTAAATATAAAGTTATTTTAGTTATATATATATATATGTTTTATTTTTGAAATTCATAATTTTAATTTCTAAATTTATTATTTTTTATATTAGATGTAGTCTCATACTTCATTGGCCTCCTTTCCAAACCCATAAGAAATTTGGCCTTTTTTTAAGTCACACCCATTAATTGAACTTTCACAATTACTTTAATCCAACTCCTTAATTGGAGAGCTGCCAAATGCCAACTTATGGTAATTTAGCTCATTGCAAGATACCTATTTCACCTGTTTGTAGAAGGTGTGGAGAGGCCTAGTAGACAGTTTTACATGCTCTGGTTACTTTTGCTAAATCAGTGGATATATGGAGGGATGAGTAATGTTAGGGCTACATAAATATATGGAGGGATGAGTAATGTTAGGGTTACATAAATTTACACTCATATTAATTATAGTGTGGTAAGTATTTAAATAAATTTAAAAATAGAAAAAAATTATTCATTTTTCAAGAAAACTTTGTCATATGTCATATTATAATTAATATGGGTATATGGGTGCAAATACGTGTAAATTTATATGATCTTAATATTCCTTGAGGGAAAGCAAGTTAGATGTTCAGTATTTTATTTCAAACTCTCTTCCTCTTTTGAAATGGCTGAATCTCAATCTTTACAAATTGAGCAAGGCAGATCTGAATAAAGCTTTTTGTATATTTTGGTCTATCGATTCATGACAAGGAGTTAGGTGCCGCGGAAGTAAATAGAGTTGCTTAGGCAAACCTTTCTAATCACTCAGAATATTCCTCTCTTTCATGCAAAATAGGGGTACCAATTTTGGAAGCTCCACCAGATGGGTGTTTGAAGATAAATACTTATGCTACTTGGGATGGTAACTCCAACATTTTGGGTTACGGGATAATTATTACAGATAGCAATGGAGCTTTTGTTACGGTTTGCATCGTAAGATCTTATGTGGATAATGCTCTCACTGCTGAGATATTGGCATTAAGAGAAGGGCCTAAAGTGACTTTTAAGATGGGTGCAAAATCTGTTATCTTGGAATGTGTAATGATATCTACAATTTATTCTATAGGCTATAATCCGTTTCAGTATCAGAAGTGCAAATTTTATTGCACACATTTGGACGATTTGGGCAAAATTTTGTTCATTAGAAATTTTTGTTAATTTTCATGCTTGTTCAGATTTTATAAATCAGGTTTTCCTATTGGATAACTTATTATATAATCCTGCTACTATTTGAGGAATGAAATTTTCTTGTTTACAAACATTAACATTTTTCATATTTATAAATGAAAAATAACTATAGAGAGGAACATTGAGTACAAAAGTTTAGTTTTTGAGTACAGATTCACTAATTATTGCAATTAGAGTGCTTAAATCCAATAATTTGGTTTTATGATTGTTTAGTAAAAAAAAAAACTTTTAATTCATTAGTTTTAAAAAATAATAGTTTAATTTACGTGGATAAATTTTAAGTTTTCTAACAAATTAACTTTTTATTTTTTCAAAAAAGAAAGTTCTAATATGAATATATGTTGAAACATTTTTTAAAATAAAATTTTAAAAAGACAAAATATATATATAATTAGACATTTGGACCTAGGGTTGTCAACGGAACTAGGATGTCTATCCATGATTTAGAATTTATCCCCATCCTTACTTAAAATCCTTACAAGAATATACGGGAATCGTCAATAGGAACATAGACTCTAAATGGAGAATAAAGATTCAAATAATATTTTAAATACTTATTTTTTTTATTATAAAAAAATTATAATATGAGTAAGCTAATAAAAAATTTCAATCAATAAAGAATACAAAAATAAAAATATTTATGTAAAAATAAAAAAATAAAATAATAAATACATAATCATTTTATATTAAATAATATTGATAGAATTTTGTTACAAACTACTTTGAAATAATAAAAATAAATTATAAAATAATTATAAAATTTAGAATTTAAATAAATAGTTTAAATAATTTTTATAAAAGAAAAATTATTGATGTTTTAGTAATATAAAAATATAACTTGAAGATGAAATATAAAATATATAATTTATTATTTATAATTAGTTTGAGTTTAAATGTAATTAAATTTATAAAAAAATAAAAATATTAAATTTTTATATATTTATTAAAATAAGATATATAAGTTAAAAGAACATGGTAAGAATTACGATCTCTATCCTAACCCGTCTAATGTTATAAAATATCGATCTTTAATTCTAACCAAAAATTCTCCACAGAGATTTGTTAAAAAATTGAGAACGTTATCACTTTTTCAAAATCAATGAACTAAATTATCATTTAAAAAACTACTAAACCTATATCATCAATTCCAAAAAACTGGTGGGCTTACCTGGTCCTCTTCCCAAAGTTTTTAAGCCATTGATGAACATTAATGTGCTCGGAAAATTTATTCTGGAGTTCTGCATACAAATTAAGAGGCAGTTTGTAAGCTGGGTACTTTTTTACTGTCTCATATGGTGAGAAAGGAAAAAAATTGCTCGATAAACATGCATGTGATCTAATAAATATATAATAAAAATAAGCCTTCAATATGATTCTTTTCTTCTCTTTCCTTTTATTTGGGAAATATTCAATATGATTCTTGCACTGTGATCCACACAGTCAAATAATAAATAAAGGTAAATAGTGAATAGAACAATTTCAAGTGAAAATATCCTATTTCCACAGATATTCAACCTCGAATAGACAGCTCCTGACCCCTCCAATTCCAATATAAATTAGTTATAATATAATAATGCAATTACTAAATAATACAGAATATCTAAAAAATGAGAAAATGCTCAGGTTCATGACAATTTCATTCACTAGTGAAGATGGAAGTGTGGGTATAGTCCCAAGATGTGCTCTGGCATAAAGTCATGTCGTGTCAAGATTCCAACAATTGGAGGCCTCTGGCACCAAAAAAAATTTGTCAAGCAACATTATTATTATATATATATAATCCTTTCAAAAGTAATAAAGTTGAAGATAAAATTAGAGCAGATGATACAAAGTGAAATATGCTTATGAAGACAACAATTAATGTACGTGAGGTGAGAGAATAGACGAAAAGGAACTAGAAATCACAGTGCATAACTTATATTTACAAGATATTGGCAGGGATGATCGAGTTCCTGGCACGGAGAATCAAAATATAGAAAGATATATAAAACTCTATGACGAGGTAGATTAAAGAGAGCAAACATCACTGAACATTATGGAGTTGCGTAGGAAAAGCAAACAAAAATTTTTATGCGCAACATGTACTACTTGGATGTGCTTTTAATTTGGACTATTAGAGAGAGAGAGAGGGAGATAGAGACTTACTCCTGGAGTCTTTGGCACCACCAACAAGTGCCTCAGACCGAGCTCACGGAAGAGAACTGCAGCCTTAGCTAATGACATTGTTTCCACAACTGTGTATGGGGATGCATTAGTAATGGGATGGAGATCAACATACATCTCCATATCTGCTTCTGTGATCTCCAAATCCTCCAGCTTTATCCCCTTTCCTAATCCAGCCTTAGCAAAATCGTGTGCATGAAACCTTTTCATAATATCTGATCCAGTCATAACTCTCTGCTTTAAAAACTTTTTTCCTTTAAGCAACACCAGCAAATGAGACCTCAAAACAATACCACACATCTCTGGAGCATTTGAGAAAGGTGGCTCATCAATCACCGGAAACCCATTATGCCCTGTTATCTTCAAAGCATGCAATACATTCCCCACTTTCTCAACCCCAGAAAATGTAACCAACGGGCCAGAGACAACATCACTAGCAACCAAGTTTCTCATGTATGGTTCAGCATGAGCTTCCAAGTAAGGCAACCCTTTCAGTTTCAAAATTTGGTCATAGACACCTTTATTGAAACAGTCAGCCACAGTTTTTGAAATAAGAAGAACAAGCATCACTAATGGTAGCATCAACAGGTTATTTGTAAGCTCAAGAAGAATGACACATATCGAAACAGTCATTCTCATAGTGCCCCCAAGGAAGGATGCAGCACCAAGAAGGGCAAAGAGACCCGCATCAAGATTAGAGAGTGAACCGGAGAGATTGCCAACAATCCGCCCATAAGAGGACCCAGCGAGTATTACAGGGATGAAGAGCCCAGAGGGAATAGCAGTCCCGTAAGTGATAATGCCAAGACAGTAGATGGAAACAAAGAAAACTAAAAGACTGGATATGTGAAATTCCTTTTCAGAGCCAGAACTAAATAGGTTGCGGATGGCATCATCATTAGTATTGAAAAAGAGGGAGGCCAAATCATTGTAATGGTTAGGAGGACACTGAAAATTTTTGTAATTTCCAGAGCGACCAACAGTTGGACATTGCTCACCCAGTTGAGGAGGACAAGGGATGCACTGTGCGAGCCATGGTAGACCATAAGAACAGCAAGAGGTCATAAGGGAAATGATCACAACAAGAAGAATTTTGAATGAAGGACCTTTCCTGCAAATTACCAACATTATATTTAGCAGCACAAAAAACCACTGGAAAGTTAGCACCTTATGAGTTTTCTCTAATATGGGACCAAATGAAAGCTTCAAATTCTGTGCTCATGAGGAAAGAAAGAATCAAATAAATTATACATCAAAAGCGAGCATCATTCAATATTAGGAAATTTAGAGTAGTACTTCATGCAATGTTACAAATAAACCAGCTAATATTGAATGAGATAGTTATATGCATATCAGCATGAATGCATTACGGAAACAGATTGACAAATTCAACCACATTAGAAAGCTTTAGAAGATACTCATTAATGATGCTATAGGTTCGGAGGACTTTGTTCACAAGAAAATTGTAAAGGCCTCCCAAAATGCCTCCAACAACTCCAAGGAATATAACTGCCAGCAAGTCTACACTGCTGTAAGTAACTTTTGTCGAATTGACATCAAACATAATCAGACCTCCTTCCCCAAATAGTCCACACGTACCACCTCTGCAAATTCCTATGAAGCCTCTCAACACTACTGCTACTATAGCTGTTGTGAAAAAAGTCCTCCATAGAAGAGCACTTCTCCACCTACAGAAGACAAAACAGATGATTACTTAAAACTCATTTATTTTATTGATAAATAATAACACAGCTGTTTTATTAGATATTAGATCACTCTCAGCAAGTTCAATGAGAGCCCAAGTTACCACAATGAAACTCAGAGAATAGCCAAAAAAATTCATCTCAATGCTACTAATTCAAGTTACAAATGTATGGAGTTTTAGGAGCTTTCATGTGTTCTTAAGCATGGCCCTAGTTTTGAAGCTCCAAATTTTCTCTTTTTTGCCTTCTGAATTAAGATAGACTTACCTTGCAATTTGAGTTTCCATGGATCAGTCAGCTAATACGAACACAAATAAATGTAAAACAGTTTATATGTCAAATGCAATTGACCTTTCTCCCATTTAAGTTGTGACTTGTGAGGTGCTAAAATGAAAATTACTTTTTGTACAAAATTTAAGAAATTTGAAACTGAGTTTCTAAATGTTTGTATTGCTATATCTTTACGGTTGATCTTGCTACATATTTATAGTAAAGCTAGGCTAATAAGAAAAGGAAACAAATCATCTAATTAATACAAATCTTTCTCATTATTAGAATTTCAACACTCTTCCTCAAAATTGGAGCATAAATATTAATCATATATAACTTGTGAATGACGTCATCGAATTTGATCGAGGAAATCCTTTGATGAAAATATCAATAATTTGCTCTTCTAATAGGACACAAGTTATGTAAATATTTATATCTTTAATATTTTTCCACATGTTTGATTGTGTCATTTAATATTTACTTTAAGTTGTTCTCATCACACACATAAAGTAGTACATGTATCAACATGTTAGTAATAATTTTATTTTATATTGTACCATTTTTGTAAATTGGATCTCTATCTTAATCGATTATTTTCTTTCTCATAAAAAGTTATCATTTATATATTAGAAATTATTTTCCCACTCTATCCAAAATTCTAACCTATTAATCTAAAATTATATTTATCAGCATGATATCAAATTAAAACCATTTATCAATAAAAAATTAAAAGTAAATAAATAGAAATATATAATTCATTAAGATTACACTAAAACTATATAAAAATAGGCAAATATTTTTTATTATATCAATGAGCTACAATAATTCAGGTGATCTTTGACATATTTTAGTAAACTTTTATAATTTGCAACATCTAGTTTCACTGCAAAAGATTTATTGTCATTACATGTGTCGTGCTTTATCATTTATATATTAGAAATTTTATTTTCCATCTTTAACCAAAATTGCTATTCATCTAAAGCTATTTAAATCATGTATTGTTTCTTTTCTTCGTGCAAACAAGAAGCGTCACAGACCTTGATAATTAAATTAACATATTGTTTCCCTTCTTACATCTTTGAGCATTAATTTTTATTTTTCATCTTAATCTGTCTTCATATTATTATCTTTTCACATAATTTTATTTATTTTCGAACTGTTCTATAAAATAATATACTTGTTATTAAATTCATAAGTGAATCCCATCTATATGACCTATATGCTAATTTTTTATTTTTAGGTTTTATTTATTTATCACCTAAGTTTTGTTCACAGTTTTTTTCCCCTCTTTTTGGTGATATTATAAAAAAAATTATATTTATATGTATATTTTCTTTATATAGTTAAAATAAGGGACCAATGATTTTAACCAATGAATCTAAACAATCATCTTAAAATTTGAAATCAGTTAGTAACTTCTAAAATCAAGGCAAAAATCAAGTAACACAAAATCACATATTCATTATTAGATAGAAGTAATTCCATGGTCACGTATGATTGATTAGATTTATTGAATAAAATAATTGGTCTTCGGATCATAACCCCATATATACACACATATTTATATGTATATATACACACTGTATGTGTGTCATGCAGAATCAATATGTTCACAGAGAAAGAGACCATGAAGCTGCCTCTTCAAGTGCAAAGAGGACACCACCAACTGGAGCACGAAAGGCAGCTGCTACACCAGCAGCAGCACCACATGTAATCAAATCTCGCCTGTCTCGGTCATTCTTGAAGTATCTAAGCCATTTACAAGTTAAACGGTATTTGCTGGAACCACCCTGTCCTAACAAATTAGCTATGCAAGCCCCCGTGTGTACCATTGGCCCTTCCTTTCCAACAACAAATCCGGCAGCAACTCCAAAAATAGATCCAAAGATCTGTTGCGATTATAATCAGTTTATCACCATTATCTCTAATTGAAAAAGAGATGATAGAATTTTAGTTTATTAGTATACCTTTACAAATAGAGTAGTTGGAGCCAGTATAGAATGAGCATCAATACCATTGAGGTATGCTTTCACCTCAGGTATACCAGACCCTGCTGCTGCAGGGGCAATGTAAGCACAGAGGATGGCAGCGGAAGCAGCCAAGACCATATTACAACCAGCAAATGCTGCAAATGCCGGATAATACCTGCACTGGAGTTAAAATTATGCAATACTTACTCCAAAGCATTTCAATATTGTATGATAAATTTGTAATTATCCAAGCATGGAAATCACCCAAGGAAGTGGCACTTTAAAGTAATTTACCAGGAGACAGTAGTCTGAGGCGACCTAAAATTTTGAAAACATAAGTTGTTTAATAAATCAAAAAATACTTTTACTAGTTTAAGTCAGAAAGTAGAAGACATAATCTATATTTTTTCCTTTAAAAAAATAAATAAATAAACTCATTCTTTGTCTTAAAAATATTAAACTTTAATGGAAAATTGACTGAATATTTGTACTTGGCTAAACAGAACTGAAAAAGCAGTAACTTGCAGGAAAAATCAATGGAGTAGGTAGAATAGAGTATGCAAAATAAATAATATGAAGAAAGGTAGTAGAAGTTGGACTTACTTTTCCTTAAGCATGAGATTGTTGGTGAGAAGAAGTTTAAAACCAGCTATATTCTCAACAGCAAGGTTATTAAAGAAGCCAACAAGGCCAGTACATAAGCCAATTAGGAGAGCAAGTGTCCATTTGAGAACAACATACTGAAATATCTGAACCTTCTTGCGAGATCTCCAGTCCTGCTTGAATAGATCATTCTCAATGATCCTAAAAGAACAAAAAATTCAAGTTGAGATATTTCTTTCAGTGATGAAATAATATTAATGATGATAAAGATGTTGACAACAGACCAGTATGGCATGACAATTTTTTTTGTTTTTGGTATTAAATGGTAAGCATTTCCTAGTATTTTCTTCTGTTAGAATTTGGAGAGAACAAAAATCACAAGTAGTAAGTGACAATTGAAAATAAAAATCAACGAACTTATTTAGTTAACGATCAAAAAGAAGGATAATTAAAAAATGGCCACGAGACTAAGAGCAGGGACCAAGTAGACAAAATTCAATCGGATTCAAGTTTATTGATTGTGAAAGACGTACAAATTTAACACAATCGATGTAAAGCGTCAGAAGAATGAAGTTTGTTTAATATCCATCTCCCAAATTTCCGATGAATTTAAATGGATGAAGTATTTGGTAGAGAATCATCAGACGGGCTTAATGGCATATGCATCACCATTAGACCAGATAAAAAAAAATCATAGAAAAGGGAAAAAATGGGCGTACTCGTAATCAAGGCTCTCGATGGGGCAGATGTTAGCACCAACAATGGCTAGCTGAGAGGTGTTGTTGGTTCTCTTCCTCAGAAGAAGCGGCTGCTTCAATGATTTGTTGCTGTCTGTCCTACCTGATCCTTCCCTCTCAAATTCCTCTATCTCAATATCATACTCCGCCATCTATCTCTCCCCGCCTCTATCTCAATATCACATTCAACGGTCTCAGAACGTTTACTTCTTCTCCCTCTTCTTTTCAGCTTTGGATTTGTAATATTTCACTTTTCTTTTTCTTTTTGTTATCTGTCTCACCATTTAAGTTGCAACATGTCATAAATTCAAATTAATCGTTTTTTTTTTGTTTTTTTTTCTTTTCGTCTTTTGATTTTTTTTTCCTTTCTTTTTATTTATACTAATATAGAAAATAAGATTACAATGAATATCAATATCAATGAATTATTTTTTCTCATTTATAACATTAAACTATTATATTTTTTATATTTATAAAATTTTATTAGTATCCTTACATTGTTACGTACAAATAATTAAATAATAAATTTAAAACAATTTTTTTCAAATATGACATTTAATTATATGAATTATTTTAAATTTACTACTTAATTATCTATATTATTTTAAATATAACACTTAATTATATTAGTTATTCTAAATTTATTATTTATGTGTGATATAGTTATAAGAAAATTAAAAAAAATAATATCAATAAAATAAATGTATTAAGTGAGTGGTATAAATGAGATAAAAATAATAATAAATGATCTTAAACCCTTTTTTTTCTTCTATATTTTTAAGTTAAAAATTTAAAACATTATTTCTTATTTTTATATGAATTTTTGTAAAAAGAAAAAAAATTATTTTCAAGAATAATTTAATATAAATACGAAGAAGTAGGACAAATAATATGAAAAAAATTATATAAATCATTATATAATTTTACCACATTAAAAAATTTAAATTTATAAAATATTCCTAAAATTGAAAGAAATATTAAGTAAAAGATAAATTAAAATATACAGTGTTTTATTATAGATGAGATGATTTGCTAAACATATTTATCAATATAATTTAAAAAAAGTTATGATACATGGTCCAAATAAAAAATATTAACATGGTCCAAATCTTATATAGTGTGGCTTTTATATTTTTATTTTTACTTTTATAAAATAATTAATTAAGATAAATTATTACACTACGTGTTAATCCTTGTGGTATATACAACAATTTCTTACGCAAATCATAAATAAAGAAATTAATGATCTAAATTTTTTTCTTTAATTGGTTAAATTAATGTTTGGGAAAAAACTTTTAGGCACTCTACAAAAACCCTAGTGGTCATGTTTCATAATTCTCTATTTTTTTCTCTAATATGAGTTCTCTCTCTCTTAATAGGTTTTGTTTTTGTTTTTGATTTTTTTTTGGTTAAGTTTGACAAATTTCAAAATTATAGGTTAAAATTTAATATCTTATTTCACTTAAAATTATATCAATGTAAATATAATTATAAATAAGTATCAAATCTATAGAATATTGATAACAATTATACTTTCAATTACTAGTTAATAAACGAGGGTTTTAATCGATAATGAAGAAAATAAAAATAAAACGAAATACAAGTAAATCGTATAAGAATGATGAGATATATATGATTACGTGACTATTCGTAACAATAATTTATAATTGATGTAATCTTACCATGAATCAAAATGAGTTTCTTAAATTCTAAACTATTTTCTTAATTTAAAAATATGTATTAAATTCTTAACATTAGCCTTAAAAGTTTAGATGCACTTTAGATTTCTTACCTTTTATTACCATGTAATTGATTAATAACACAATTATTAATCAACCTAAATTCTGAATAACCTAAAGGTTCAAATACTATATTTATAATTCATTCATTAAATTAAGATCTAAAAATGTTTTAAAAACATTTATAAATGTTAACCTTAGCATTCAATTATACTTGTAACAACAATCACAAAGTATCAATTTGACAAGAATATTAATAATTATATAGTAATACCTTAACTAGTAACGAACACATTCATACAATAAACTAGTTAATAATCCTATTTCATAACATGTATAGTTTTAAAATTTAAATATAAAATTAAATACATCGCAAATCAAAAATTAAAACTAATTGATACTTATTATGACATTAAATTAATTAAATCATAGTTTAGGGTTTAAAATTTTTGATAATAACGTTATTAAATTAGCTATATATAGATTATACAAAAATCAGCATTACTTTTATAGAAAACTATAAAAAAGAGGATCGAGAAAAACTTATGAAAGATAGAAGATGAAGCCGATATAACCTCTAATCTTCAATCTCTAATATTCCCTTCAAATTCTCTGTCAAAAGTTATTCTTGGTGTATTCTTTGATCTCTATAACTTGTTCCTTGTATCAATTATTGTGTTTTGAAGACCCATAATGTTGTTTATATAATGTATTTCTCGAGCTTAATTCGAGTTGGATTAGACTTTGATTGATCCAATAGTTAATAATAAAAGTTTTGTTCTGAAAAATGTCAACTTTATATGCTAACTGGATGTCTCGATCAATTGAGATCCTAGCTTGATTGATCTATCCATAACAACATCCAACCGAAGAGCTCTCAATCGAGTTGTTTTCAATCAATCTAACAACGATAAACCATCTCTATATCGATCGCCCAATGGCTTAATATCTAGTATATTGATCCATACTTTCATCCAATAATCCTTGATCGATCATCGTTCTTTATCGTCACTTGATTGATCGATTATCCTGTTTTTGTTCTAAATATATGTTGTGTTTTTCTCTTTTTGTTCATTAAGTCCATAAACACTAATATAACATAAAATAAACATATAAAACTCATAAGAAACAATAATGTATTATAAATATATGTATAAAATGATATCGATCAAAGTTTAATAAATATCATAACTTTGATGTATTTATAACTAAATATTAATTATGGTATATTTATTTCTCGCATAGACTTATTCTAATGTGATTTTAAGCATGTTTTTGATAAGTTTTCAACATGTTTTTAATCTAAGATTGCATATTAGTTTTCTTACTGAGATTATTGCTACCTTAGAGAAGTTGAATATATTAATCCAAATAGATTGTAAATGCTATTACCAAAATAATGAAGAAAAATACTTGCATGTTTATCAATTTTTATTTATTTATATCTTGTAATTAAATTCTCCTTCATCAATTTTATTTTTTAAAAATAATATTAGGGTAATTTTACTTTATGACTGACATACCTTTATTAGTTCATGTCATCAGTTAATTAGTAAAAGGGCACAATCAACGTATATTCACAGTTTAATCAGCACCTTGTTAACAAATTGGTTTGAATTTAAAATAAAGAGTAGCCTGAAAATATATCATTGTAAGATAATATTATTATTTAATTAATTAACGATATTGTTAATAATCTGTGCAATGTGATTTAGGCATGAAAGTTTTTAGCAGACATGACATATTTTCTGAAATTTGCCGTATAAGATTGAAACATGGTGCATATATATACAATAAAAATTGTTATGATTTTTCCTGTCTTGTTTGTGCACAAAATATTATATTAATTGATTGTTATCCGATCAAACAATAAATAAAAAAAATTAAATAAAATCAATAACAAAAAAAAATCTCAAACGCAATCACACCAAATATAACGACAAAAACACACAAGATTTAATGCGATTTTTTTCTAAAATAATGAAATTTACTTTCACAATCCAAGCACCTAAACACTAAAACAATATTCCACTATAAATCAAAGAGTAGTACAATATATGTTACTCAATTACATTATAATCATCTACTATCTTCTTCATACAAATATCACCCAATCACATTTAAGTCTCAATAATACCCCTAAGTTTTACACTCTTATGGAGATATACTAAGATTCTAATGTTTACAATATATTGAACAGGAGATAACAATATCTTAGATGAGTTTAAACTTAAATAGTTATCCAAAAACACCAAACTTCCTTTCAAAAAAAAAAAAACTATTTCTCACTTGCCTTTCTTTATTTCCAAGCTCTCTAATTTCTCATTTTACTCTTCCAAATGATTCTAGGGCACAAAGGGATCCTTATACACGCCTCTAGGTCATTTATCAAAATTCCCACTCAATACTAAGTCCTTGTGTGCATATTTCTATGCCTATTTTTGTCTTTTTTTTAAAAAAAAATTTACAGACTCACCCGATCTATCAACCCATTAAAATTGGGAATTCGAAAATTAGACAGAAACTATTAGATCAATGCACGATCAATTCTTAATCGATCGACCATGCTTGATCGATTGAACTATCTAGAATCCATTCAAAACTACATATGCAATACTCTTAAACCAACTTTTAATGTTTAATCACTAACAATAATAAAAGCATCTTGGTAGATTTACATCCCACATTATAAAAATCAATATCAATAAATAATAAAATAATAACAAAGAGTACTCATGTTCTTAACTTCTTACAAGTGCGTATCCAAAATCAATAAAATGCATATATAATAACATTCAAAGCAATTAGATTGCTCAATCTTAAAATAAATCCTAAAATCTAGATGAAATTTTTGCATGCAAGGGCATATACGAGCACGTGAACATGACATACTAGAGAAAAAAATCAATAATTTTGCTCAACAAATATATATCTATAGAAAATATCTCTTATCGCTTATAGGTAGTCGAAAAAAGTTGGTAAATTAAGAAGGAAAAAAAGAATCTTAAAACTTATAATAACACCTTAATAATATCTAACATTATCTAATAAATGATTGTAATTTAATTTAAATGAAATTAAATATAAAATGATGTATCAGACTTTTCTTTAACAGTGAAAATATATGAGATATGTAAGGGGTGATATTTTTGTGATGACAAGTTTTAAGTAATTATTCTCTTTTCTTTTTTTTTTCTTTTCAAAAACATCTGTGCTTAATTAGTATACATCAGCTATCACAGGAACACTATCTTAAATACCCCTGAGATTTGGTATATCTTTAATTATGTTCTTGAGGTTTATAAAATATCAAAAATACTCTTATACTTTAATAGTGTTAATTTTTCATCAATTACTATTTAGTTTACTATTCCTAAGGTTTTGATACCAAATTTCACAAATAAATACAATTTTTAATCGGGGGTTAATATTGACCTAGTTGATGGTCTTTGTCTATTTATTGAAGGTAATAATTTATCTAAAAAGTTTATTATTTTTCTGTATAAGTCTAATTTTCTTTTATATTTATTACAATTGCATAGTATATTATGTTCTTCATTATATTGGTTGCTTAATTCTAATTATGAATCTATTAATTGTCTTTTAAAATTAAAAATTACTCTTTCATTTGTTAAATATAATAGTTCTAATTTATGTACTAATGATTCGACGTTCATATAGTATTATCTTGATAAATCATATGTGTTGAATGTATATTATTTTGTCATATTCGTAGTATACAAGTAGGCTTTTCTTGTGTACATACAGTGTGTTTATAATCTTCAAAGAAATAATATCCAAATATTAAGTTGTTGAATTCTTCTTCCTCTATTCTCACATATTTTTTACTAAAATAGTCTTTTAATGTCCTTGAAACATGATGGTCTATGATGCATGTAATAGGTTTAATATAATCTGTATAGATATCTAATAAGGTGTTAAATCTTTTAAAATTTTCAAGACAAATTTCATAATCTTCATTTTTAAAATATTCGTTTAAATGATAGAGATAACTTTTGTCAAATGTTTCTAATAGAATTATATTTTTATCTTTGATTTCCATTGGAATTATTAGTTGTTTATTTCCAAAAAAAAATTCCATTTTCTTGTTTTAGCAATATTATGTCTTGTTGTAAGTAAATATTTAAACATTCAAGATTCTTAACTAACTTAAATTTATAATTATTATACCTAAATTTAATGGGTCCACCATGATCTTCTCTTATCTTCGTCTTCTTTTGTTACACCTGTTATGCCTCAACTTTGCTCAAATCTCAACGGCCTCCTGACAATGGTGAGCTTTCTGCATCCGTACATAAATGATGTCCAATAATTGACTTACTGAAGAAGAGTAACTTATTACAACTTAAGGCCAACTAAGAACCTTGAAAGGGGTGCTTAGCTGCTCATAATTAATGGGTATAACATTATTGGTTTTGAGATTTCTAGATAGAGAGGTTTTTTATGCTAGAGTGTTTCAGAGTAGAGAGCTCTAGATTTCTGTGTATTCGTGTGTGTTTCAAATGATAGCGATGGTTCCTTTTATAGAACAAAGAATCTTTGTTTACAAAACTAAAATTATTATTTTATCCTTACTTTAATAATTCATCTATTTTTCTACTTTAAAGGATAGCCATTACTTTTTTCCTTGGCACATGTTGCCGACTAAGATATGGGGTCTACATCTTTATTTCTTTTGTATTCTTCTGTCAACAATTTCTTTTCTTATTTTTCTTTGTCATTTTCTATCAACGATTCCTTGATGACGTTGATGATGACGCATCTTCATCTTATCAGTCTTTGATGCAGAGAATGCATTTGTGGTCTGTGGTGGCTTTTCTGGCATAGAAGTATAATATATTTCTTATTTCTTGACCAATTTCTAGGCTGTTGCAATTAAAACTGGTTTCATATTTGATGATTTTTTCACCATCTTCTTCTGACAGAGCAATGCTACTGTGGGAAATGATAATGACTTTACTAGTTAAATAATTTACTTTAATCTCAGTAGAATTTTCAATCTTCTTGAGTTTATAGTAAATTTGGCTTATCATTAGATCTCTTAATACACAGAGTTCTTTTGTGTTGAATTCTTTTTTTGAAAATGCCTTTGGTTTGGGAACTTCTCTGTTTGTGTTGAAAATATCTATCTTAATGAAGTGGTAGGGACTAATACTTCCTTTCTCATTCCAGTCCACTAATGAACTAAAAAATCTAAGATAAACAGGTTTATCACCTACTTTAATTTTTCTTCTGAAATTCTTAATTGCTTTTTTAAAATTTTCTGGGAAATAATTTAACTCACTTAAATTAATTCTTGGATATATATTTTCTATTAGTTTCGCATGAAATGCTTTATACACAAATATTGGATCAACTCCTTCCAATATATTGAATTTACTTCTTGTAGGAAATTTCTTGTCTATAGTATATAATTTCATATCTTCAATATGTTCTTGGGTAGATTTTCTGGCCAAATTATAAACACTCAACCATTGTGGTTTGCTAAGGTTTCTATAGTGGTCTTTTTTCATATTCAATGATTGGAGTAGTTCTAGGAGATGTCTCCTTGAATAATACTGAATGCTTTACTATTTTTGATGTCTCTAGAGGAGATGTTTCTCTAAATAGCACTAGAGGCCTTGCTATCGTTCCAAGATTTATCAATCTGCTTGGAGCTGTTGGTTGTTGTTGTAGTGCTGTAGAATAATTTCTTACTATCTCCTCTAGAGTTATTAGTTTTGGTGTTTTTTAGTTGGCATAACTATCTTCAGCTTTTATTCTGTTGGTGAAGGCTTTATGAGTTACTCTACTAATTCCTAGAATAAATTTGCTAGCGTTTTCCCAGTTGTTATTAATTCCTGGTTTTGGGCCATTATAGACCACATAAAATTTTTCTTGTTCTTCTTTTTCTGCCTCATTTGCTCAATTGAGCTTTGTGGTTTCAGAAGTTTTTTGTGAACTGTTAGGTTCTTCCTTTTTCAATGAAGGTTTCTCATTTGAGCTTCTGATCGCTAGAGGTTGTTTTGAACAATTAAGTTCTTCCTGTTTCTTTCCTGTCTTCATAAGAGATTTCTCGAGATATAGCAGCTCGAGTTGTTCCTATAGGATTTTTATCTCCTTTTCTTTTATCTTGATTTTGATATCAAGATGTTCCATTTCTGAAAGCATAAAAATAATTAGAGGTGCTAATTCTCTAATAAGAGTATCGGCTAAGCTATTTTTTGTCCTGGAAGATGTTCAACATCAAAATTGTAATAGTTGAACCATTGTTGCCATCTAACTTGTCCTCCTTGTTTGTAATCACCTGCAATATTAGTTCTTAAGAAATAACCAAAATTCTTGTTATCTGTTCTAATAATGAATCTGGAGCTTATAACATATATTGCAAATTTCTTAATAGCTTTTTTAATAACTAAATATTTTTTTTCATTACTATGATAATTTAATTCTAAACCTTAGAAAGATCCTGATGTATATCTACAAAGATATTCATCTTTGTCATATACTCTTACTTTAAGAACTGTTCTCTAATATTCTTGTGAAACATCTGTTTCAATTATCATCTGGTCCTGGATGGTATAAAGTTGGTAATTTTTTTACCTTTGCTCTTACTCTATCCATATATAGAGTATCTTTTTCTATCCATTTCCATATATTATCTTTTTTCAATTTTACTTGTAATGGTTTTCTCATTTCTGCAAGTTTCTTGATGTATGCTTTTGCATATGTTAAACATCCTAAAAATCTCTGTAATTGATTTTTATCTTTTAATTCACTAGGAAAACCTTGAATATTATTTAGTATATGGGATTGTAGATTTTGTTTTCCTTCAATTTCCAATCCTAAGTATTTTATTTTTTGTTAAGCAAGTATTGCTTTCTTTTCAGAGAGTACAATGCCTTCTTTTCTACATTTTTTGTAGAATATTGATAATATCCAAATAAAGTTTATTTAATTAATTACTGAAAACCAAAATATCATCTATGTAAATACAAAAAATATCTTGTAATTTCTAAAAAATATTATCCATATATCTTTGAAAAATACCTAGGGCTTGTTTTCATCCAAATGGTATAACTGTCCAATGGAATTATCCTTGGGGGAAACTAAATGCTGTTAATTTTTAGGATTCTTCATCCAATCTTATTTGCCAAAATCCGCTTTTGCAATCAAAATTTGAGAAGTATTTCTTTCCTTTTATTAATGATAATAGTTCTTCCTTTTTTGGATTGAAGTATCCATTGTCAATTGTTTCTTTATTCAGTGCTTTAAAGTTTATTACCATTCTGTTTTTTCTCTTCTTTTTCAACTAAGAATGCTGGACAAGAGTAAGGTGAATTACTTGGTATTATGACTTTTAATTCCAAAATTTCTTGAATTTGTTTTCCAAATTCAATCTTATCTTCTGGAGTATAAATCATTGGTTTTACTCTTATGATCTTGTTAGGATCTCTTAATTTTATGTTGACTATTGTTTTAGATTTATTTATTTTTGGATCCAAAGAATTTTCTGAACTGACTATTTTTAATAGTTTTCTAATATCTGTTAGGGCTTTGTCTTCTTGTATTTCATTGAGAAAATAATTTTTTTTCTTCTATATCTAATGAAATATTTTCTAAATAAGGTTTTTGTTGGTTTTCTATCTTACCACGTTTTTGTTTTTTATGTTGTTGCATAAAAGTTGGGTTTGAGACAGTTAAAGTTTTTCTCACTTTAGAAACATAGATGATATCTCCTTCTAAGGTTGTGAGACTTATTTTTTCAAAATGTTACGTGAAAGGTTGATATAAGTTTAGGAAATTATTTCTTATTAACAAATCTACAACTCTTTCTTGTTGATATATGGTAGGAATGTGAAAGTTTCTCCTCCTATCATTATATCAGTATCTTTTAATACCTTATTGAGTTTTATTGTAGTATTATTAGTAATTCTTACAATTAAATCTTTTGTTGCTTGTTTCCAATTGTCTTCTGGAAATACATATCTACTGGCTACACACATACTAGCTCATGTATCTATATATGCATGTAAATGATAAATGTTATAGCCTATAAATTTTAGTCTTACTTTAATGTAAGTACTATTTGTATTTGTAATACTATACAAATCATCACTACTACAAAAGGGGTATTTAAGTCGTTGTGTAAAGTCGGTTTTTGAAAAAAAAACCGACTTATAATAAATTTAAAGTCGGTTCGGTATAGAACCGACGCTATCCACGTTGGACGTAGCGTTGGTTGACGTCACAAACCGATGCTACCCATGTGGATAGCGTCGGTTCTCCATGTCAACCGACGTTATACATGTGGTTAGCGTTGGTTTGCGACGTCAACCGACGCTACGTCCAACGTGGATAGCGTCAGTTCACCACGTAAACCGACGCTACGTACTATTTTTTAAATTAAAAAATGGATGAAGTAAATACAATTAAAATTAATTATTATTTTATTTGACTCTTTAGAATTTAAGTTGGATAAAAATAGTATAAATTTTCCTTTTTTTAGACAATTAGTTTTAAAAATTATATAATTTTGTTTATTTGTTTGGATATTTAAATTTATATATGTACCTACAATATATCTTTATTTAATTTTGTGTATATGTTTTAATTAAATATTATTCTAAAGTTATTATTTTTTTCTTTTTTATAGTACGTATATGCATAGTTTAAATAAAATAATAATTGACAAAAAAAATTTTAAATTGCGTGGATAGCGTCGGTTGATATGGCGAACCGACGCTATCCACCTAATATATCCGTTCGGCTCATTTTTTATGCAGAAACCCAATTTCTTCATTTCTCTTCTCCATTTTCTCTTAAAACCGAGCTCACATCCACTTTCTTTCTCAATTTTCGGCCACCTTTGACCACCATTTGCAACGTCGTTTTGTGGATTATATTCCTCTTCTCATTATCTTTCAAATCTACTATTTTTTGAGCGAAACATTCAAATTTTTTATACCCATTTTTTCACTTATTCTCACTTACAAAATACCATTTTCTTCTTCTTTCTTCCATTTAGTCACTTCATAACATTCTTGTAAGTATTTGTATTAATTTTGCAGCTTATTATTCAGTTTGTTTTATTTTTTGTATAAATTTTTGATTTAGGTATGTTTTTTATTTTGCTTGTTATTATGTTTGACTTATTTTATGTGAAAATAATATCTGAAATGTTGTGGGTTTGATGGATTATATATATTTATTGTGCGTGGATAAATTTATTTATATATAAATAATTATATTTTATTAAGTAGAATTTTGAAGCTTATTATTCAGTTTTTTTTTATTTTTTGTATAAATTTTTGATTTAGGTATGTTTTTTATTTTGCTTATTATTATGTTTGACTTATTTTATGTGGAAATAATATCTGAAATGTTGTGCGTTTACTGTGTATGGATAAATTTATTTATATATAAATAATTATATTTTATTAAGTAGTGAATAGAGGAAAAATAATATATTTTTTTAAATTTTTAAGAAATTATATTGGTATAAGAGTTATACGTGCTATCTATTGACTTTTAAAAAAATTATAAATATATATTTATAAACTCAATAATTTAAATAATATATATATATATTAATAAAAATCAAATAATAACTAAAAACTAAGTAGTATTATTATTTTTATTTATATATGCTACTTATGTGTGAAAATGTTAAATATGTTACTATAGTAGTCCATACTTCTATAGAATGTTATATACGTATAATTAATATTATTTTTTAATTATGATATAGTAACATGTTTAGAAATTAGAATCAACCAAAGTGATTGGTTTTTATATATTCATGTTGGCATGCTGCTTATTTTTTAATTTTTATAGAAATGGTTTTGTAAAATGATTAAAATGATAATTGTTTTGTATTATGTATATTTTGATATATATTCTAATAATTAGAAAATTTATATATAATAATACTTGAAATATATTCATTGGATACATAATTAAGTAATATATTTAATTAATACCATTAATAGAAAATGGACAAATCTTGGATGTCAAAGTGTAGAATTGAGCAAGACTATATTTCTGGAGTTGAAAGTTTCATGGAATTTGCTTGTAGAAATAGTAATACTGGAACTAGTATGATTTGATGCTCATGTGTTAAATGTAAAAATGAGCGATTTCATGAATTTGATGAGGTTAAATATCACCTTGTCCGTAATGGTATTCTTTTGAGCTATAAATGTTGGTATTATCGTGGGGAAAATATTGATAATACTCATGAGGAAAAGATAAATAAGAATGTGAGTGGATTACATACATCTTATCATAATGTACAAATAGAAAATATGTTTCATGGTGTTGAAGATGAATTACGCGAGGATGATCCCGAAACCTTTAAAAAAATTATAGAAGATGCCGAAAAACCGTTGTATCCAAAATGCAAAAAATACACTGAAATGTTGGGATTGGTTCATTTGTACAATGTGAAGGCAAAACATGGTTTTTCTGACAAGGGATTCACAGAATTACTAAATCTACTAGTCAATATGTTTCCTAAGGGTATTGAATTGCCATCTTCAATGTATGAAGTGAAGAAATCTCTTAGTCGATTTGGCATGAAATATCATAAGATTCACGCTTGTCCAAATTATTGCACTCTTTATAGAAAAGAATATGAGACATTACATGATTGTCCTATGTGTAAAGAATCGAGATGGAAGCATGGTACAAATGAGAGTATAACACATAAGAAAGGCGTGCCTGCAAAGGTTCTTTGGTACTTTCCTCTTATTCCTCGCTTTCAAAGGTTGTTCAATAGTAAAGATACATCAAAGATGTTGACTTGGCATTCAGATAATCGATCTGATGATGGGGTGCTACATCATCCTTGTGATTCTCTAAATTGGAAAGTAGTAGATAATTTATCTCCTCAATTTTCATCTAATTTGTGCAATCTTTGTCTTGCCATTGCTGCTGATGGAATTAATCCACATAGTTCCCTCAGTAGAAGATATAGCTGTTGGCCAGTAATTATGATAACATACAACCTTCCTCCCTGGTTGTGTATGAAAAGAAAATTCATGATGTTAACATTATTGATCTCAGGACCGAAACAACCCGGTGTTGATATTGATGTATATTTGCAGCCTCTGATAGATGATTTAAAGACGTTGTGGAATGATGGTGTAAATGTTTACGATGCACATAAAGAAAAACATTTTCCTACCCTATATGTAGTGATGGAACTTCTGCAACTTATCTTGTTCACGGACGAAAGATGTCTTATAGAAGACATAGAAGATTTTTGCCACCTGGACATAAGTTTAGATACCAAAAGAAACCGTTCGATGGTGAAGAAGATCATGATCATGCAACTCGACCTTTGCGAGGTGTTGAGATATTAAGGCAATTGAATGGTATGACATTCAAACGATATGGAAAGATGAAAAAAAAAACTCACTAAGGTAGGGAAACGAAAGAGGTCAACTAATGAAATGGATGAAAATGAAAAAGAGTTTGAACCGACTTACCATAGTTGTTGAAAAAAATCAATATTTTGGGAATTACTATTGGAAAGACCTACACATTCATCACATCTTAGATGCCATGCATATTGAGAAGAATGTATGTGAGATCTTGATTGGTACTTTACTTAATATACTTGGAAAAACAAAGGATGGAATTAAAGCAAGATTGGATTTAAAGAAACTAGGCATACGACCTGAATTGGAACCAAGGGTGGAAAATGATAAGAATCGAACATACTTACCACCAGCATCATATACAATGTCAACAAAAGAGAAGGATGTGTTTTGTAAATGTTTGAAGGGTGTGAAAGTTCCTAATGGTTACTCATCCAACTTAAGAAATTTTGTGTCTATCACCGATAAGAGACTGTAAGGATTGAAATCACATGACTATTATATCTTAATGCAACAGTTATTACCAGTTGCTATTAGATCAATTCTTTCAAAACATGTTCGATTATCAATAATTCGGCTTTGTTCATTCTTCAATACAATATGCAAGAAATCTATATCAATTGGCGAGTTAAATTCTTTACAGAAAGATGTTGTAGAGACTTTGTGTCTAATTGAAAAATATTTTCCTCCTTCTTTCTTTGATATAATGATTCACTTGTGTGTTCATTTAGTTCAAGAGGTTCAATTGTGTGGTCCTACTTACTTAAGGTGGATGTATCATTTTGAGAGATATATGCAAGTCCTTAAAGGATATGTAAATAATAGAAATCGACCTGAAGGATGCATAGTGGAACGTTACATTGTTGAAGAGACCATTGAGTTTTGTTCTGAATACTTTAGTGGTTGCACTGAAATTGGGAATGCTACGCATAAGTTGTTCTTAGAACGTCACATGATCCAAGTAGGTAACCCTATGCTTGGTGGAAGTAAGAAATTATTTATTGATCACACTCGATGGGAAAAAACACACCGAATCATTTTGGTAAATAATAATGAGGCACAACCGTACATAGAGTAAGTGATGTTCATTGTTTCATGATTGCAAAAATCATTTTTATTTAACTATTAATGATGATATATAACTTCATATATATTTAATAACATTATAGGATGCATTTAAACTTATTGAAGATCGATTCTCGTTATAAAAAAAAGAAGGAGAAAAATGGTTGTATGATGAACATAAGCGAGAGCTTATTAATTGGTTTCGCAACCATGTAAGTGTCACAAACAAAAATTCATGCATGTATCTTCCTAGATCTATTCAATGTTTTAAAACTTTTCTCTAAACACATTTTGTGTTTTTGTACACATAGATTCGAGATGAAGTCAAGAAACCCAATCATAAAATATCAAAAAGTTTACAATGGCTTACACATGGGACAAAATTCGATGTCAAATCATTTTATAGTTTCACAATAAATGGATCAAGGTTTACGACTCAAGCTAGGGACAAAGTCCGAGTAAATCAAAATAGTGGTGTGAAGATGGTTGCACAAACTATGCAATTTGCCAGTTCAAAAGATGTTAATCCTGTACTTTCTGATAGAACATATTATGGTATAATACAAGAGATTTGGGAATTGGATTATGAGGTCTTCCACCTACCCGCTGATCTCAGCTGACATCATCTTCACCTACTACGAGTTTCCTCCATTTTTAATCATTTTTTCACCCACTTTTTATTCATTTTCTCACCTATAAATACCCTCATTCTCTTCATAACTAAACACACCTCAAAACACATCTTCTCTTCTCTTTCTTTCTCTCATTTCTTAGTTTTTTTAAGTTTTCTTAGTTTCTAGTTTTTCTTAGTTAGTTTTTTTTAGTTTTAGAGTTCTTCTCTTTTTGAGAAGAACTAGTTATGTTTTTGTAATTTATTTGCTTTTCGATTCAATAAATGGGAGTGCAAATTTCGTTTGAAGGTTTTCCAACAACGGGAATAGCATCAAAGTACTGTAAGGATTTTATTTTCTTTACAGTTATTTTTTATGCTTTATTATTACATATTATATTTAATTTGTCTGTGATTAAATTTAACTTTGTTGGCTGTTTGTAAACATGATATAATAATAACGTTGTTATGCTTGCGAAATATTAAATAGGTGAAAATATCTAAAATGAATTGATTTTGTTTTTATTCATGATTTTATATTAAGAATATTAGAGATAAATATATTATTTTTCATTATAAGCTTAAATGTGAAAATTAGATTTTAAGGTTTATTTATCCGGTCTAATTTAGAGTAGTGCTCTTTTATTTGTTGGTACAATTGCCCGGTAGTTAGAGTGAATCTCTATTTCAAAAGTTTTTATAAGAATTATTATCTGAAAATATATTGACAACATGTTTTCAGTAGTAGTTTTAAAACTTAAAAGTTAGTACTCGGATAATTAAATTATTAGGTTTAATTTGGACACTTTGAATAAATTTTAAAGTGTCTAACCCCAACAAAGGTGACATTTAAATGGTTCATTTTCAATCTCTTAGAAAACGGAATTAATTTAATTAACCAAATTAGTTATCAACCCCACCCATAGGTGTTAATTGATTTGTTTAGTTAACAAAGAATATCTAACCCCACCAAAGGTGATATTCATATAAAAAAGAAAGAATCAATATATCAATTCATATCTTTAATAACCTAAATAATATGAGTAAGCATAATTAACTTAGTTATTATATCCATAAATACTCCACTATTATAAATGATAAAATTTGTATAAATATTTATTGAATTTGTATCTATGTTTATTTTTATGTTATTAGATTAGAAACACAAAAACCAAAATATCGTGACAAGATGTTTAGGATTTAATTTCGTTTTTAAAAGTTTGAATAATAAATTAAAAACCACATATATTTCTTCCTTAGATCGACCTTTGGAGTATACTTATCATTTTCTACGAAATGATTCGTGCACTTGCGAGAGTTTTATAAATATAAAACCAAATTATCGACAGGATCGACGATCCTGGTTCTATTCGTCAAGTTTTTGGCGCCGTTGCCGGGGAAGGATAGCGTTTTTAAATTATTTATCAAAATTTTAAAAAAACTTTTTATGTTGTAAATAATTGTGATTTTTTTTATTTTGATTTAAAAAATACAAAAATTAATAATAAAAAAAATTTATTCGTGAATAAAAAAAACAAAAATTTTATAAAAATTAAAATAATTTTTTTTCTCATTAAAAAAAAAATAAATCAACTTACCGTTCATGAATAGTAAAAAAAATTCAAATTTCAAATTTCATAATAAATAATAAAAAAAAATTTAATTTTAAATTTCATAAAAAAAGTTATAACGTGAATAATAAAATAATTTTGATTTTTGAAATTTAAAGAAAAAAAAATTAAATAAATTTTAAATAATAAAATAATAAAATAATAAAAAAAATTATAAAATAATAAAAATTATAAAATAATAATTTTATTTAATTATTTTCTTTTAAAAAAAATTCAAAAAAAATCAAAAACTTTATTTTCAATTTTGTTTTTCTTTTACCTTTTTCAATTATTATTTTTTTTAATTTTGAATTTAAAATTTTTTTGCCTTTTTTTTTTTGCTTAATTTTTAATTAAAATGTTTTTTCTATTTTTTTATCTTAATTTTCGTTTAAGTTAATTAACTTAAGTTTTTAGTAACTTAATTTTCTAACTTAATTAACTTAGATTTTCATTAACTTAATTAACCTACCTTTTTATTAACTTAATTAACTTAAATTTTAATTTAACTTAACTTAACTAACTTAATTGTAATAGCATGAAAAGTAAAGATCTTAGGGAGTTTTGTCTAGGAGACTAGTTCGTGGAAGCCTTTGTGCCACTAATCTTTCCTGTGAACGTTGTTGTGTCTAGGATGATGGTTTTTAAAGAGCATTTGCCCTATCATTCTTTCATGGGAGCACTCTTGGTTAATACTGATTATGTTATTTTAATTTAGATATTATACTTTAAAAAAAACAAAAAAAAAATTCTGAAACTATCTCCAAAATTTTAAAGTTTTAATTACAATCTAAGCAGTTAGTTATTTTGTTTGATCTAGGTACAATTGTGTTTTGATGCCTTTAATTATTTGATTTGTACCTAGACGTGGATTATCTAAAACTCACAAGCATATCCCTAGTTTTAAGTACAGAAAAATTTGAAAATCCATAGGACATGATTGAAAAGTATAGGTAGACAATCTTGTCTTACTTGTAGGTTTGATTGACTCAATGATGAGGGCATTGAGTTTACTTAAAATGAAATCTCCAAGTTACGTCTTGCTATGACGTTAAACTAAGTGTTGGATGGAAGACAACCCATCATTTTAGGTAATTTTATTTTATTTGTTTTATTCACTTCATTTCTATGTTTATTTTAGTTTAATTACATTTGAATAGTTGTAAAAATTGTTAAAATTAAAAAAAATTGTTGAGATGTTAGAAGTTCACAGCGATCTATCTGTGTGCACTTTAATGAACATGATGGATGCACCTACATTTCTCCATCATTACTTGCAACATTCTCAAGAAATAGGTAATATTTCCTCTCTTTTCTCTTTATCTTTAATTTACAGTTGTTACATTGAGGACAATGTAAGTTCTAGGTTGGGGGTGGTGAAAAGTTATCATGCTTAATTTAAAAAAGATTTAACAATTTTTTTAAAAATAAAAAAATAATAAAAAATAATTTTTTCTTTTTTTATGTTCACATTTTCATTTTTATTGTGTTTGGTTTTATTTTATTTTGTGTGCTTTAGTAATTTTTGTAATTTTAGAATTAATTTAAAAAAAAATTCTCACAAAAATTTATCATTTCTTTAAATCAAATTTAAGTAAATAGTTAAGTCTTTTGTACTGTTAGATTAATTTTTGAAAACATATTATGAAATATTTTGTAATTGTTTTTGGTAATTAGTTAGTTTTTGTCATAACTAGTATTTCTTGATAAGATGTGGAAATTATATTAAACCCAAAATCGGTGTTTATGAATTTTTGTTAGTAGAGACTACCTTTGTGAGATATAATTTGAGCCTAATTTCCTTTATTTAGAGTGAAATATATATTTTTTCTACTCCAAACACATTTCTTATTTCTTCAAATTTTTAGATGATCTCTATAGGTATTAGCATTGAATGTATGATTTTTTTCTCATCTTAGTAGAGTGTCGTATATATATATATTTTATTATTTTTGCTTAGATTAAATGATTTGAGTAGAAATTGATAGTATATGCTTATATCTCATTCATGCATGACTGCTATAAAAAAAAGACATATTTGGGGTTACCTAAACCAAAATCAAACAAAAAAGCCACAAAATTAACCACTCACCAAAATCCTAAAATAATGTACAATCTGTACATGGGTTGACTCTCTAAAAAAAATACATATATTGAAAAATATCTTCAGAAAAAAATAGAGAGATAAAGAATATATAGTATAATCTACATAATATAACCCACATTGCCTACAAAGTTGTGAGTAAAGGCTAATTACAAAAGAAAGATATAAGAAGTAATTCCCTAAAAAGTCATTGCATTTTCTTCATTTGTAAAAGGCATATATCTTGAAATTTTTTCTTAATGAGTTTGATTTATGCATAAAAATAATTTTTATATATGATATCTTTATAATTTATACATTTGATTCCTTTCATGAGATCAACGTCAAATTAACACTTTGAGCCTTTATTCTTTATACATATGCGAACATATTAGTTCATTTTTATACATAAACTCTTTCGCATATAAATTAGTATGAGTGTTTGAACCCATAGGATTCAGTGTTTTGAGAGTATTGACTAGTGAGGAATAGAGTCGAAGCGAATTCGAATTCTAAACACTGAAATTGGGAGAAATTAAATTGATACATTTTTGAT
Source organism: Hippophae gyantsensis (assembly GCA_030763125.1). Lineage (NCBI taxonomy): Eukaryota > Viridiplantae > Streptophyta > Magnoliopsida > Rosales > Elaeagnaceae > Hippophae > Hippophae gyantsensis. The sequence goes on from CM061031.1 coordinate 65,112,369, forward strand.
ATGAAATATGAAAATAATTTTTGACTAATTATTATAATAAATCATGATTATTTAAAGAGATTAAAATAACTTATGCTTGAGATTTTAATTATGATCTTAAAGGGGATTAAAAAGTATGAGACATTTTTGTGATATGTTGTTTTCTTTTATTCTTAAAAGTTAATTTTTGATTTTGTTGTAATTTTAGTTTTTAAGTTGATTGTTTATATTATTTCTTTTAATTTTTACATTTAGTTCAATGTTTGTGGGTATCATTACTGAAAACCCTCACGAGACTCAAACTCGTCCACTAGAACAACCTAGGAGTTTAAAGGCTTGTTGCATAGGCTAAATGTAACAGTGTCAATCCATGGAAGTGATTTAGGATAATTTAATTTTTAGTTTTTAATGCTTCTCTTGCTATGGGACTAGCAAGAAGGTGGTTGGGGGTTGTGATGAGTGCTCAAAAAACACTAAAATTATCATGATTTTATGCACATTAATTGATTATATATATATATATATATATATATATATTTATATGATTTTATCATATATTTATATATATTTGTCTTTTCAGAATCACAGGTATTTTTATTGTTTTTTAGGTATTTTCGCTTAAAAACGTAACTTAAAGACTCAAAGAGGAATACTGGAGGCAATACATCATAAATATATTCATAAAATAAATGAGGAAAAGTAAAAAAATATAGAAAAATTGGACAAAATGGTCAAAAATGTCAAAAAAGAGGAAATCGTGCCGCCCACTGCGCGCAGCATGCCCCAGTCGTGCCTAGGAACGCGTGCACTGTTGCGTGTTTTTCAACACACGAACTCGTGCAAGCATACACGGTCACAAGTAATAAAGATTAGTAAGTAAAGTATCGATCCCACGAGGATTTGTTACTATAGTTTGTCGAGTACTAAAATTATATCTCTCTGATTTTATCCAAAACAATCGTTGGTTAATAAAAAAGTAAAATAAGAAAATAAAAGAAATCTAGGATTGCAATTTTTCACCAAACTAATCGACTCAAATCATATTATTTTCTTTTGATTTATATTTTTTAGTACATTTAATTTGTCAACCGAAAACTTCTTTTTTTATTATTCATACATCTCTTTCAAGCTCCGTATAAACACACCTCGTTAAATTAATTAACTATATCTCTATGAAAATTAAATTTACCGAGATTCATTACGTTCTAAGTTTTCAAATGGCCACACACATACAATTGTGTAGGTATATCTCTATCCTTCATCATACATGTCATTCTATTTACGAGCAATACACACACAAATGCCTTTCTCAAGTTTATTCATACATGTACGGATCGTTTTGATAAGATTCGTAAATAATCAAAAAACATTAACCACAAAATAGAACGAACAAATCGAACGTCTTATAAATCTATCAAAAATAATTAAAATCAGGTTTCATAAATTTAGATCAAATGCAACCCTAGAAAAATTAAATTACTTCATAAAATTAAAATAAAATTACAACAACTACGTAAAATTAAGAAGAAGCGTAAATAAAATTAAAACATAACTTAAAACAAATATTTGGCACACGCGAAAACACAACAAAAAGCCAAAAATGGCTTAGGTGTTTGTCATCCCAACACACAAACACAATAAAAATTACAAACCTAGGAAAAAAAACTAAAACACTCTAAAAACTTTCAAAACTAAAACTAAAATTCTACTCCAAAAACTACTCCAACCAAACTTTTTACAACTAAAAACTATCTCCTATTTATAGCAAAAAAAATACATCAATAAAATATTAAATTAAAATCCACTACGGGGACATAAAATTGTGGCGAAAATTATAATTTAAACGCGTGGGGGACAAAAATTGTATCAAAAATGGAATCGAGGGATGTGGCGTTTCATTTTAATTTTTCTTCCACGCTGCCACGTGTCGCGTTACGATTCGCGGGACACAATTAGTGGGACACGTGGCAAAGACATCTCATTCGTTGAGAAAAACGGGCGCACGATAAATGGTCGCACGGGGAGCCAACGGCTACAACACGGGCTTGATCCGGCGCGGTGGCGCATTGTAACATGCCACGTGTCACAACATGATTAGTCGCAAAATTGAGTGGAACACGTGTCATATCTTTATTGGAGGAAAATCGGGTTGCACGCAGAGATCGGCGCACGGGATCGGAGGCGCGCGAACGTGGGGACACGGCGTACGCGCGGCGTCGACGGGTGGGTCCCCACGGCTGCACGCCGGCTCGCGCGGCAGTGGGCCCCGCTCGGGCGCCGAGCCGCGTGAAGGAATCTTCCTGCATCCATTCGCTTTGGTCGGGTTTGATCACACGCGCCAATCCTAACCGTTTATGATTTGATCGGACGGTCCACGTTGTACGCGTGGATGATGACGCGTGCATTCTTCTCTCCCACGAATATTAAACTTTATTTAATTATATTTTGACCCACAAATTTAATTCAAATTACATTTTAAACTTTTCTTTAATTACGGTTGACCCTTTTCTAAAATTAAATTAAATTTTTCAACTTTTAATAATTACAATTAAGCCCAAATTTAAATTTAATTTATATTTTCAACTTTTATAAATTGTAATTAAGAACTCTAATATTTGAAATTACATTTGTGGACAAAAATTTGAAATTAAGAAACGTTCGATACAATTTATTTATTTTTCTTATAATATATAAAAAACAGTAAATACTAATTTATTAAACTAAAATTAACTAAAAATAGAGAGAACATAGCAATTATGATTACTAAAATAGGTGAAAATAACTATATAAAATACAGTTATCATGCACCAACTCTCCATTTCGCGCATGTCCTTGCTCCATCTGCGTGCGCTTGTGCACCATCTGCGCCCAACTGCGCCCCATCTGTGCACGCCTGCGCCCATCTACTGCCCCATCTGCGGGCGCTTGCGCCCATCTGTGCCCAATCCGCGCGCGCCACCTACCTGCTGATGTCAACTGATGTCATCTTCACCTACTATGCATTTTCTTCATTTTTAATCATTTTTTCACCCACTTTTTATTCATTTCCTCACCTATAAATACCTTCATTCTCTTCATAACTAAACACACCTCAAAACACATCTTCTCTTCTCTTTCTTTCTTTCATTTCTTAGTTTTTTTAAGTTTTCTTAGTTTCTAGTTTTTCTTAGTTTTAGAGTTCTTCTCTTTTTGAGAAGAACTAGTTATGTTTTTGTAATTTATTTGCTTTTCGATTCAATAAATGAGAGTGCAAATTCCGTTTGGAGGTTTTCCAACAACGAGAATAGCATCAAAGTACTGTAAGGATTTTATTTTCTTTACATATTATATTTAATTTATCTGTGATTAAATTTAACTTTGTTGGTTGTTTGTATACATGATATAATAATAACGTTGTTATGCTTGCGAACTATTAAATAGGTGAAAATATCTAAAATGAATTGATTTTGATTTTATTCATGATTTTATATTAAGAATATTAGAGAAAAATATATTATTTTTCATTACAAGCTTAAATGTGAAAATTAGATTTTAAGGTTTATTTATCCAGTCTAATTTAGAGTAGTGCTCTTTTATTTGTTAGTACAATCGCCCGGTAGTTAGAGTGAAACTCTATTTCAAAATTTTTTATAAGAATTATTATCTGAAAATGTATTGACAACATGTTTTCAGTAGTAATTTTAAAACTTGAAAGTTAGTACTCGGATAATTAAATTCTTAGGTTTAATTTGGACACTTTGAATAAAGTTTAAAGTGTCTAACCCCACCAAAGGTGGCATTTAAATGGTTCATTTTTCAATCTCTTAGAAAAAGGAATTAATTTAATTAACCAAATTAGTTATCAACCACACTCATATGTGTTAATTGATTTGTTTAGTTAACAAAGAATATCTAACCTCACCAAAGGTGGTATTCATATAAAAAAGAGAGAATCAATAAATATCAATTCATATCTTTAATAACCTAAATAATATTAGCAAGCATAATTAACTTAGTTATTATATCCATAAATACTCCACTATTATAAATGATAAAATTTGTATAAATATTTATTGAATTTGTATCTATGTTTATTTTTATGTTATTAGATTAGAAACACAAAAACCAAAATATCGTGACAAGATATTTAGGATTTAATTTCGTTTTTAAAAGTTTGAATAATAAATTAAAAACCATATATATTTCTTCCTTAGATCGACCTTGGTAGTATACTTATCATTTTCTACGAAATGATTCGTGCACTTGCGAGAGTTTTATAAATATAAAACCAAATTATCAGCAGGATCGGCGATGTCGGTTCTGCCCATCATTAACGCCTCCAAAAAAAGAGTTTTACCATTGTGATGCTGTAGAAGATGATGACTCTATGCTTGATAAATTAACTAATATTACTAATTTCTCAAATAGATTGCCTAATGTATGTGATGATCTAATTGATGATGATGATTCTTCGTCATGGGCTCGAAGTGATTGTGAAAGAATATATGTATACGATCAACAACCTAATTAAACATAACGTATGTTCTATATTGTTGTAATAACTCTTATATATGTATGTTCCTAAAATTGTCAATTAATTTATATTTCTTCATTGTTTGCAGATATTTCATGGATCTTCGGATAACAGAGCTTGTAGATCCAAATGATCCATTGAGGTATTTGAAAAGAAGGGGTTGGGCGAATATATCTGATGCTCCACTTAACCCAGATGATAGAATACCTATTCTATTTGATGCTACTAGTAATCCAATAGGGGAAAATGGTCAATAATTGAAATCCTCTATTGGTCAACTTGCGAAGTCCAATATACCAATCAATATAAATGATTGGTCTGAGGTTGACGATGCAGAAAAGTTCAGAATATGGATAACTATTTGTGTAAGTCTCTTATATTTTATAATCAATATATATATTATATTAGGTGTGTATTATATCTAATCTTTTGTACTGTGTTTTTACAGAATCGTTACAAAGTCGATGACAGTTGGAAACTTAAGTGTTATAAGATTGCAAATAAGGTGTGGAAGGAATACAAGACTTCCAAATTGGCAAGAAATTATGTGTTTCCATATTTGGAACCACTTGATGAGTTAGAGCTCTACAAAATCCCTGAAGGACACCCCTGGATTACACCTTAAGTTTGGAAAGACTTTGTGAATTATAGACATTCAGATGAATAACATTCTTCCTAACCGTACTGGGAGGTCTTCAAATCCTGAAGTTAGATATAGAATGATATTATTAATTTGTCTTAATTTATAAATATTTTTATATTTATTTTCCTCAATTTAATTTCATGTCATTGTTAATAATTTTTTCATAATTTATGTAGGAAGCTGAATTGGGTAGACCTGTTACCCGAATTGAATTGTACATAGAAACAAAGACTCCCAAAACAAAGAATTCAAGACCGATGACTAAGCGAGGATAAGAACAATTAAATAAGTTGGTTAGTAATTTCGGTTGATAAAAAGTATTAATGATTTTTAATAATTGATGTAATAATGAATGATATGTTTGTGTGCTTTATTATTTGTAGAGAGCTGTTCAAGAAAAAATATCCAAGGGGTGAAATAATCGAAGAGCCTGGGAGAGATGCTTTATATCATGCATTCGGACACGAGCATCCTGGTCATGTTAGGGGAGGTAACCAATATGATGGTTCTATGGAGTATTTTAACATTCCAAAACAAAAGCCTCAGACGGTAAGTAAGGAAAAGTACACTAAAATTGAAGAAGAATTCAACTTCTTTAAGGTCTCAGTGTTAAGTGAGATTGCCACTATAAAAGAACATCAATCATAACAAATGTCAACCATGGCATCATGATATAACCATTGCATGACATATTGGCCAAGCATGCAACCATCCATCCCAGGCATGCCACCATCCATGCCAAGCATGCTACCATCCATGACAGGCAGGCCACCATCCATGCCAGACATGCCACCCACGCAATCTCATTGCGCTCAAACTACATCTAGTATGGGATATAACCATCCTATTAGTCCTCACTATATGCCAGGAATGCATATGCAATGAAGTAGTGGTTCATTTTCTCAAATGCAATATGCACATTCTTACCATCAATCAAACCACGATGAATGTTTTGGTGAGAATGTACATCCAATAGCTACCCCACATGGGAGTCCTCTTCTATTTGATGAATCATATGTGGTAAGATTTTAATTTATGGTGTATATAATCTATTATTTTTAAATTCTTATTATATGTTTTATTTTTTATATATAACACTTAAATTTTTTACAGAATATGAAATATTTGTTGAAACATCCTTCGTCAATGGACTTTGCTGCTATTGGAACGGTACAACAATTGAGCGATGATCGGATGATTCATAATCAATATTTGCCTAATCATTGGCGAATAGTAATTGATCAATCATTGTTTCATGATTGTCCACTACATGTGCCTTCTGATGCTACCACAGTCCAAGAGGCGGTTGAACAGTATGTGACTTGGCCGTCGATTCAAGTTGTTCTAAATTTTGATGTGGTACTATTTTTTAACTTAAAAGATAACACTTGTTTACTACTATTATTTTATTATATCTTATATTTTTACTAAAATACATATATAATACTTTTTTAGTCTATTATACCAGAACTCTTAAATACGGTGCATTTAAGAGATACGAAGAAAGTATCTCGTGCTAAATCTATGTCTAATGGCCAATCATCGTGCACCAAGTCATTCAAGAAGAAGCCTTGGAAAAAGTATAGTCATAATTATGCTTTAAACTTCAGCAGAAATCTTGGCACTTTGATGACTATTGTTGGGAGGGCATATAGCATAAATGATGGATGGACTGTGCCATTTCCTATAGAAATTTCTGGTGTAGACCTCGGCCAAACTTATATATCGATCGATTGCATATTGCAACTATTTGAATATCAAATGATCGATTTAAGTATAATTCAAGTATGGACAAGGTGAGTCCTCAATCTATTTATTTTTCTTTCATTTATGTAGAACATATATAATTACATTTATATTATCTAATTATATATATATATATATATATATATATATATCTTTTATATGGGGTGTACTATTATCGACTTCAACATAATCACTCATCACATTTAGCAATGTTCTATAATTCTTCATATGTCAATGAATATCAAGAGAAGGATGTTAGCATCAGAGCTAAACAATTATGTGATAGGGCATTAACGCTTAACAGAAATCAAAAGTTGATAATCCCTTGGCCATTAAGGTTTGAACAAGGCCAAGATCATTGGATGTTGGTAATAATTGATCTGTTCAATAATCATGCTTGGTACTGTGACTCAACTTCCATAGAACTGAGTAAAGATACAAAAGCAGTTGTTGAAATGTAAGAGTTATAGCTACATATTAGTTTCTTCTATTAGTTTTTGTAATATTTAATAAAAACTAACTGTTTTAAACCTTGATAGGGCATGGAAGTTATGGAACAAGTTTAAGGGCATTGCCCTTAAAAAATCTCATAAGCTTATATGGACAAAAGTTATGGTATGTACAAGCCAATATTAATAATTTTATTAATTTTACAATTGAATAATAAAGATGTTTGAATATGAAAAATCATGTACACTTATTTTTTGTAGGTTTCACAACAAAATAATGGAGTCATGTGTGGTTATTATGTCATGAAGTTTATGAGCGAAATCATCACAAATATCAAAATTCCAATTGATGATGTGGTAATATCTTTAACCCATATACATAATTTTTTTAACATATTTAAGTTATTTTTTGTAAATAAATGAAATTACATTCTTATTTTGATTTTAAATACATGTAGTTCTTTGGTTGGAACAAGATGGGCTACGACTAGCAAATTTTTGATGATTTACGAGAGGAATGGGCAGAACACATGGTTCAAATTATATCATCACAAGAAGAATCAGGAGAAGATTCTGATGATCTTGAATAACATATGACAACATAACAGTAAATTTTTTAATGATTTAATTTCTCTATCTATTCTTGTGTCTAAAGTCACTTGTTTGATGAATGATTATATGCTCATGTATTTAGGAGAATGCATTATTTTATGGACCTATTTTTGGCACAAACTACATCTCATCTCTCTTTCTTACTTTCCTTACAAACTCATATTAACACTTTATTAATCATTTGTTTATAAATATGAAGTTATTTGGAATCTCTGCTAGTATTTTTAATGCTATAATGAATTCTAAATATGAAATCGGGTGTACGTAACTCCGATTTGTTTCTTGGTTTGTATGAGTTTTGGTACCCATGAACGTGTTCCATATGTTTAAGGGCACTAAAACTCACACAAGCCAAGTAAGAAATCGGAGTTACACTTGATTTCATATTTAGAGTTCATTATAACATTAAAAAATACTAGCAGAGATTCCAAATAACTTTATATTTATAGACAAATGATTAATAAAGTGCTAATATGAGTTCGTCGAAGGGTTATATCACTCGGATGTCGCTGTGATAATATCCTTTTGATGGTAATATTTATAATGATTTAATTTCTTCATTCGTATGTCTCTGAAGTTTAGGCTGCTTGTTTGATGGATGTTTATGTGCTCATGTATGTAGGGGAATATGAATTGTTATATGGATCAACTGTTTTTTGTTTAGTTTTTTTGTCATAATGCTAGTGATTCTAAGCCAACCAAGCTTACTCGCATCCGATTACACTTTGACCACATTATTTTATTTGTAATTTAAGTTAACTATATGTATTGTATATACATTATTTGTTTTTGTAATAAATTTAATTATCAAGTAATTAATTATATTTAAATTTTTAATTATTTGTATTATTATTTATATTTTAGTTTTTTTATGTTATATATATATATATATTAAATAATACGAAAAATTAGAATAAAAATAAAAAAATTCATAAAATGTACGTATAAAGTCGGTTCACGCGATGAACCGACTTTACATTTTAAGTCGCTCAATTTAAAGTCGGTTCGTTGAACCGACTTTAATGCCTATTTTTGTAGTAGTGCATTCATCTTCTGATGAAGAATATTCATAATTTGAGTGTTCATATTCTGAGTTAGTTATTTCTTTCAATAGATAGATATTATAAATATCATCTATATCAGATTCCTCGATTGATTCTAATTCTATTTTGAAAGTTTCTTTTAAGATTTTTGCTTTTTGTGAAAATTTATTTTTAAATTCTTTTTTATGTTAAAGTCTCTTTGGACATTCGTTAGCATAATGTCCTTCTTCATTACAGATCCAACAACTGCATTTTTTTCTTTCCTGAAGGACAATAATTTCTTTTTTCAGAAGGTTTATAATTATTTCTTCTAAAATATCTTTTCTTGTAGTTTTCTATTTTAAATCTCTTTTTATATTTTTGAAAATTTTGTTTTCTGAATTTATATTTTTTATATTTATATTTTGTTTATAAGATTTTATATTACATTCATATTTCCCTAGTATTCTAAAATCTCTTGTATCACAATAGATTTTATCATTTCCTCTTATTTGTTTATATTCTTTTCTTTCTTGGCATTTAATAATGATAAAATCTTTAAGGCTTCTTATCATTCCTCCTAGAGTATCTGGTATAGTTTTTTTATTCCTTTGTTCCCAATTTTCTGTTAAGATTTTATATAGTGTTCCAGATAATTTTTGAAAAAACATTTCTTTATAAGTTGTTTGCATAGACGGTGGTAATTTATGATAATAAATTTCATATTCACAAATAAAAGAATCTATGTAACACATGTTACAAATTTTCATATTGGTTAGAAGCCATTTAGCTTCATTAATTTCATTTTCACTGGATTCAATGATAGTCCTTCTTTTATCTTTTCTAATAAATTCTTTGTATATTTTCATTTATTACTGTATCCAAGTATTCTCTTCCCGTGGAAACATTTCCTTGCATTAACAAATGTTGTTGATATGTTAACTTTGAAAACCAAATTTTTACATTTCCCATCATTTTATGTGTTATAAGCACTCTACAGGTTGAAGGATTTGTTTGAGTAGTTTGAGAAGTTTGTATGAGCACACTCATTCTACTAGCCCATTTATTTAAGGTTTTTTTTCTATCTCTTATACAATCTAAATCTAGAAGTTTAGATTTATAATTATCATGGAGTTTGAAATTGGGTGGAATACTACCTCTAGTTCCCTAATGCAACCCTTCCTCTATTTTAGGTGGTTGTCTTCTTCTATACGTGGTATCAGGTTGTTTTGTTCTTTGCCTATTTCTTTCTCCCCTATGTGGGTTAGATGTTCCTTCTTGGTTAGGAGCTGGTAATGAAATTGTTTTCATATGACCTTTTGAGGTCATGTTTTCTGATTCAGAATCAATTTCACTGATTATTGTCATATCATTCTCTTTTTTGTTAGTATAAAGTTTTTCATTATAATGTTCTTTTATTTTTTCATTGGTTAATGTCAATAAACTGACCAATGTTTCTATATCTCTATTTTCAGGGTCCATGAATTTTATTTCTAATTTTTTTTATATTCTATTAAATTGGAATTATCTCTTTATTCTTAGATCATTCTTTTTCTCATTTTTAGGAATTAGAGAATCTGATCTCCTTGGTGGTTCTTCTTTTAATCCTTATAAGGGGTCATATTTATAACCTATTATTTCATTATTTCTACGTATGTTGTATACATCTTTTCTTAGTTCTGAAAATTCCTTGTACATATCTTGTTGTAGTTATTATAACCACATTCCTTTATTTTCTTTAGTAATTCTTTTTGTATATCTATTACTTCCTGTAAATATTTTGTATTTGATTATTAGACTAAATTCATTTTTCCTCTGTTAATAATTGTACAATTTCAAATAATGTTGCTTGATTTTTTGCTACATCTATTATGCTTCCATTTACTTCTAAATACATATTTTTTATTTTATCTTTAAACATTATTTTTTTCTAATATACAATCATTAACTAATGCCTTCATTATTTTAACTTCTTCTTGGTTAGAAGTTTCTTCTTCATGGTCTATAAAAGTAAAACTTGGTATGCTATTAGTTTTAACAACATTACTGTTTCTTCCTGTTATTAAAGGTTTTTTTTAATATCTAATTTCCATTCTTCTGGTATTGCAAAGTCTATTAGTATTTCTGGTTTTATTATTTGTCCAAGTTCCTTAAAAGTTTTGTCTATTTTTATAAATTCATTTTGTCCATATAGTGAACTATTATGACTATTTGTTAAAGAATATGTTACTAGATAGTGTATTGAAAATGAATGATTTTCTTCTTTTATTAAATCTCCTCTTTCAAATTCATAAACTAGACTTAATACTTGATTTAGATTTTTATCATGTATATTTATAACAAATTTAGGATATGTTGTAAATTTTAACTTTTGGTATCCTAAATTACCATGGATCATTTCTAGTAAGATATCTTGCCTATTTATTATTCTATTATCTAATAATGCTATTTTTATTGGTGTATTATTTCTCCTCCAAAATAAGCTTTTATTAATATTTGAATTTTTCTTAAATGGATGCATCCAATTTTTTCTTTATTTTTATGAGGAATTTTTGATAGCTTGTTTAATATAATTTCTTTATCAATTAATGATATATTATATATTCTTTTTGCATCTCTAATCTTAATACTCATTTCTTTATTACTTATGTCATAATAGATTATATTTTTTCTAGGGAATAATTTTCTTAATAAAAATGATAGGTTTTTAAATTCATCTCCTTCTTTAAGATTTAACTTTGTTTTTTGAACATTTTCAATTTTTTTTACTTATTACCATTTATTGTGAAAAACATCTTGAGATGTTTTCTGTTTCTATGTCTATTATATTTTGGTTTATTTTTTCTTCTTTTATTTTTGAAATGTTTTTTTTTATTTTTGTGAAACGTTAGGGATATTTTTAATATTAAATGTTACCGTTAGATTTAATCTTCATTATGTTTTCAGGAGTATTTATAAATTTTTTGAAACTTTGGAAGTATTTTTGAAGATTTCTTGAAAGGTGGATATATTTTTGATTCTTTCTACTATCACGAGATTTTTCTTTTATGCAAAAGAAGTTTACCGTGACCTGTGACTCGGAGAGAATCTTGTATGGAAACTTACCTAGCCAATGTCTTTAATAATATCTGCTGTTGTTCTTGCCTCTTAAAAGATAGTTGCTTGTGAACTCTTTGCTAGTTTAGATGTGTGTCATGTGTCCCCCACCCTTCTTTCACGAGTGGTTTTGAGTGGTGTTGTTTAAATTAAAATAATTTAGTTTGGGTGCAGAATTGATAAAGGTGGTTTTGAGTAGCTTTTCTTAAACATTGTCAGACACCACTTTCAAACAAAAAGAAGTATTTCCATAACGCATCTTCTAATAATTTAGTGGAGTTGCTTGAGGACTGAGGTGAGAAATGACAGGAGGGTATGGTTTATTGTTTTAATTTTAAATAACTTTTTAAATCAAAGTGAAAATAAAAAATACAAAATGTATTTATTGAAGTTTATAACACCTTTTTTAGCCAATAAAATTTAAAATTAATGTAATAATTAGTTTTATTAAAACACACCCCATACTTAATTAATCAAATAATATTGTTGAAATTCGATACTTTACATAGAGAGATTAGAGTGAAGTTATTACCATGGACTGAATATGTAGATTCTAATGAAGGATTTATCTATTTATAGAATATTTATGAACACAAGTACCAATTATATAACATATACACGTATTTACATGTCAAAAGGACATAATTAACCTAAAATACAATATGTTAGAGATATAAGTTGAGTTTTACTTGTACTGTACTAAAAGTCGTGCTGTCACTGGGCTCAGTCTGTCCCATGGGTAGTATGTTTAGAGTATTTCATCTTCCATCTTAGACTAATAACTTGGCTTGGGTGGTTTACAAGGGTCGAGTTTAGGGTTGGTCTGGATATGAGGACTGAGCTTATGGTCGATACAGATGTCCAAACATCAAGTCCCCTTACTCTTTTAACTCGAGCTTCAATTTGAGGTAGAAGAGTAAACACCAGACATAAGATACAAACCGTTCGACTCTCATAATAAATACGTGTAAGTTGATTGGAGAGAGAAACCAATACCTATATATAAAGGGGTACTTGGACTAAGACTTTATCATTGTTTACCTACCAAATTAAAAAATAGTGAAGAAAAATACTCTTTCATTTCACCTCGAGCTTACAAAATATTTTTAATTCAATAGTAAAAATTCAACTCGTGCTATAATATTCTCTTTTCAAGTTTTTTAGAATTTAAGCGTTAAAAACCTAATAATTTTCTACTTTCTTTTCAGTTCAATTTTAAAAAGAACATTTACTTTTATTTTCAACTCATCTCTAGATAATCTCTTCCTCGTGCCTTACCACCTGCTCTTGTTTTGTCATTATCCTTTTATAGCTTCTAATAAAATGCAAAGAGAAGAGACATCAACTTCGAGTTCAAACTCATAAAGTCCATTCTAATACCAGTAGAAACTCGGGCTCTTCTAGCTCGGGCAAACAAATCTTTTCAATTGTCTTGCAAATGACTTCAAATTTTCCGTAAAATATTTTGAGAGGTTGAAATGGTCAAATATTAAAACTCAAAAGTATAATTGCATTTTCATTTTCTAAAGGCAAAGAAGGGTGGTAATAAAAGATTTAAAAAAGAAACTTGATGGAAATGGATGAAGGAAAAAAAGTAACAAAATTTGAGAAGAGCGGTATAGCCACCTTTGATTGTAATTTTAAAAAAATATATAAATAAAAATAAAAAATAAAAAAGAATAACCCTGTTTTTTGCTTTGTTTTCTTATTTTTGAAGAACTTTTTGAATCATATTTGATCTCCATTGAGCTACAATAAGGTATGGAGAAGATTATTCATGAAATTCAAATATTACTAAACTGAGCTTGCACGAAATTCTTCTCTTCACTCCATCCTAAATGCTTGCAGCCTTTCCTTAAGTTTCTTACTTTGTTCAAAATTCACCTTCCTCTTCAAAGCTTTCTGATAAAAAGTACCAAGATATCAAGTTGAAAGGATAAAGACCTCTATCACCACAAATAATAAAAAATAATAATAATAATAATCCATACAATACAATTAAGACTCACTTCTTGCCGAAAGCAACGATCAAGCTTTATTTTTAGATCTGTACATTTGCCCAAAAATTTTCCTAGAGGGTGGTCCGAATGACACCTTTGAAACTCCTCAATTATCTGTACAGGCAGAAAGTTATGTATTAATTGAAGATCTAACAAGCTGCAGCAATGACCATTCACCTGTTCAGCACCACAGAAAATTATATGAAAATTGCAAAATTAATACATGGCAGATATAAGACAATGCTCAAAACTCTAAGCTTCGTAATGGATATATAGATGGAAGTGGAAAGTGGAAACATATCCATAAGGTTATTGTGAATCTCTGTATCCACCACACACACACACATATATATATATATATTATCCATTTGTACCAAATAAACTCAAAAGTAAAAAATATTTAGAAAAATTACCTCAAATAACACCTCTAAAACTTATATTAACAAAAATAACACAATAATATTAAATGAAGTTCAATTAGTCGGAATTCATTGAATAGGATTTAATGGATGAAGATCAACTTGAATGGTATCCAGCTAGTTGACATTTAATGTAGAATGTTTGAATTGTGTTTTTTTTTCTTTTTTTTATCGTAACAATATATGAGCTGAACATAAGAATTATTTTTATAGCTAAAAGTTTTACGGGGTTTTATATATGTTTTCCCATTTAAGTGCCCCAACATGCCTATATACGAGCTTACTTATGACTCTGTATCAGTTAGAAGTTCACAATAGCTTTAAGTCCAAGGTCCTCCACCTTTCCCTAATGTTCATTCTGCATGTGAGAAGTGATGGGAGTTGAGGATTTAGGACATACAATAATACGGCTCTAGAAAAAAATTCTGACCGTTTTCTAAGAAAAGACAACCATTCATTCTTCATTGTAAGAAAACATGCTCGTTGTCATTGTATATTCTGCCTTTTTATTCTAACTTTGATAAGTTCTCCTAATTAGCTAAAACTATCCCAATAGAAAAGTTAGAGATGATCCAACACCTGTCTCCTACTATTGATTAAAGAAGTATAAATATACATAATAAATCACGATGAGGTCACGATTAAATGAACAATTTTTCAGAGGGATGCAAACCAATGAAAGGAAAAGGTTAATTCCAATTTCAAGATCATTAATAGAAATATAGCAGGAAACACTAAAATAAGACAAAAATGAAAGACTGAAGAGATCAATAAAAGGAAGTAACAACATTATTATTGAAAAGAAATAGGTACAAGTTCTGAATTTAATGTCAACAACACACCTTGCTCTTTCCCTGCTTGATGTGTGGGGTGAAATACTTGAAAACTAACTTGTATAAGATATAAAAAGGATAGGTTAGATGAACTCACTTCAGCACACATCGGGTGCTTGTGAAGTGTTAATGGAGGATGCATTTGTTTTTAAAGCCAGCCAACTGAATCAGAAAGCAAGCTATAGAAACCTGCAACAATAACCAAATAGCCATTTAGTTCAATAAAATAGCAAAATCCCACTTCTTACTTTCATTAAGCTAAGAATTACTAGAATATGCAGATCCTCACTAACAATTTCGTCCTTTTTTAATAAATGAGCACTTCAAACTATGCTTTAACCTTTATATGTGTTTAAAATTAATCTCATTCATTGAATTTTATTTGAAAAGGAAATATCAATTTTAATAACTACCCAAGATACATACACGGGTAGGAGTGGTATGTAAGTCAAACTTTTCCTTAATAAACTTATAAACCCAAAAACTAAAATCAAACTTCAACAATAATATCCATATAAAAGAGGGAAGAGAATTAAAAATCGTAACCAAGCAATATAATAATGATTTTTTTTTCAATAAACAAATAAATTCTTAGATTAAAATCAACTCATATCACCACCAAAACAAAACTTCAGCACTTTCATCCAAAAAGAAAAGAGCAAAAATTGTCATCCAAATATAAAAGGCATCAGACTTATCAATTGGGTAGCATTAAATCCTTAACTAAAAACCATACACAAATCAGAGGAAAAAAAAAATTAAAAACCATATAATCGAATGAGCAAAGCATTTAATAGGAGGAAATTGAAGGAGTAGGACGACAAAAATAACATACCTTGATCTATAGATAATGTCGATGGCCAATAAGGCAAATGCACAAGTAACAACTACCGGCTCAACTTTGAATGAACATCTAAGGTTGGGTTGTTCGAGCATAAGTGAGCTAAAAAATGAGGGTAATGCTTCTGAGTTTTTTGGTCAGAAAAAAGATAAATGGTCAGAGTTCTAAATTGAAATGTTATTTCTTCAGCGTTTGCCAGAACTTTGACCTGACCCTTTATTTCTTCATATACCACGACTTAAGAAATAACATTTCAACTCAGAACTCTGACCCTTTATCTTTTTTCTGACCAAAAAACTCAAAACTCTTACCTGCATCTCTTATGCTCGAACAACCCAAACCTTAGATTTTCATTCAAAGTCGAGCCAGTAATTGTTACTCATGCATCCTCCCTAATCAGCTATTGATGTTATCTATAGATCAAGGTATCTTATTTTGGTAAGCCTTACCACATCAGTATACCACCTTACCACATCAGTTGTACTTTTACTTCAGCAATTTTGGTAAAAAATAAAATCTAACCCAAATGTCCTATTACTAACTCATATAAAATATTCCAAATTTACTACAAATATTGCAAACTTACTCATTCTTGATTTTCTATTTCATAAATCCACAAAATTCAATCAAACCAAATAAAACAAACATGCAAATAGTTGCTAGCAAAGCTATATTTTGCTGAAAAACTTGTTGAACTGAAATGATTATACTACAAACCCTTCATGTCTGTAAGGTTTATCCTTCGTTATCAAGGACTTAGGCACCACAAAGCTAATAAACTACTTAGTTCTTTTATGTGCTTTACCTTTTACAAGAAAAAACTCAGCTTGAACTCCTCCTATAATGGATGAAAGTTTCTCAACAAAGATTTATACCAGTTATCTTTATGACTTTCATGTCATGTATGTCTTAAAGAAGTTCAGAAGAGACAATCTAAAACGGAAGAATCTATTGTACAAATGCCTTATTTCATGCACCTCCAAAGTCATTACACTTTTTATAAAATTATAAGATTAATAAAGTGCACCATGTAAAACTATATAACTTAAGTGTTTCTTTATTTTTTTTTTTATTTAGATTTTATGACACAGGAGGATTTGTGGAACGTTGCACAAGAATTATATAATATTAGAATCAAACAATGCTTTCAGAAATGGTTTTTGCTTGAAGAATAAACAAAGTAGTCCTGTCCTGGTAGGTGTAAACCAATACAAGGTAAAATAAGATATAATTAATTGCTGAAAACAAAAGGGGTTGTTCAATTGTATATATACAGCTAAGAGTACTTTGTGGAGCGGAAAATTGATGAAACAAGCAAAATTAAAAACAGAATGATTGTAGGGAGGGCTTCATTCAATGAAAGAGTCAGAAATATTGTCCTCCACTGTCAATATTATAAAGTAAAGCACAAACAAACCTTTTACAAATACTTCTAGCCATGTAGAACAAGAAGGGTATAGACAATAATATACTTTAGGTTTGATTCGTTTTGCTTTAACAAGGTAGATAGGACGTGATATTATCTGAGACTCCAGTTATCCTCTCAAAGGGGTTAGTGTAAACAAAACTAAATTTCTCTATATGATCTTTAGGCATACTAGGTTGATCAAATTAAAAGTTCCCAATGAAACCAAATAAAAGAAAGAAGCAAACTTTATGTGTTTGAGCTATTAGGGCTGAAAAACTTAATTATCTTCCCGTCTAACGGCATAGCCCGAAAACCATTAGGACCCATCTGTTGAACTACAAATTATATTAGATTTAAACTGCTCAAATTCCAAGTAACTGAATTTAAGCAAAGTACCAAAAACTATTTCAAGAATAATTAAGTAAAGCTTGAACACAAATTCCAGACAGAAAAAAATTTGAAGAACCTATTCAACTCAGCCACGACTTGTAACATGAATTGAAAACTCAAAGGTAGAAGTGAACAAGAACTAACCAAGTAAAGCAGAGAGAAGTAGTGGAATTAGTGAGCAGTTTTGCAGGTCCCAATTGAGAATTAAACAGTCTTTTGATACAGAAAATTTCAAGGCCACGGCAAGACCAGGGGGAGAGAGCAAGAAACGCAGACGGCAGACGCAGAGACGGGAACGGCGACACACGCAGAGACGGGAACGGCGACACACGCAGAGAGGGTAAATTCTGATCTGAATCCAATATCGAAGACGAAGACGAGGACGAGGAGACAGGCAGAAATGAGACCTTCCTCGATATTGCATGCCGGATTCTCATAAATGTTCATTTATATATTCAAAATACTAATTTATTAATTAAATAAATATAATTAATTTTGAATTGTAATTATTATTATTTAACATTGAGCAATTTATGTTGTTAAATAAAAAATGAGTTTTTAATAGATAATTATTCATTCAATGAAATAGTCAAAAAGGATAATATTTTCTAATTTGTCCTCGACAAACTTGATGCATTACAGTATCTGTTTTGCACACAAAGTAAATCCCCAATTTTCCAGAAAGTGAGCCAATGTTGTTGCCATATGGTAATCCAACGTGGTTGCCACGTGTCACCTCATTGGCTTGCTTTATCAGTCTATTTTTTATGCTCATTTTTATCTTTTCCATTATCTATTAATTTAATTATACTAAGATTTTGAATAATAATTTATCTAAAATTATTAATCTACACTGTCCCAATAAATTAATACATACATGCCATAAATATTCTATGCCAAAAATATTCTAAGATGACCAAGTCTTTAATTGAAAAATGATCTATTTATCTCTAGTTAACTTTTTGTTTAAAGGTATTTAATATTTCACTTAGAGAAACTCCTCCTAAGAATATAGGATAGTTACCATGACTCTCAAATAATGACATATGCATAGTTCCATATTTGAAAGACATTTATCTTAGATTATTCATTCTACTTACCTATTATCATCATGAACTATATTTGTTATGTGAGTCTTATTTATCGTTCTAGATGTCAACAAGGTTGAATGATGATTTTTAAAAATGGGTAAAATAATTGCAATTTTGGGTATTTGTGGTTATTTGTCCTGATGTTTTAGTTTTTATCCAATAATCATGCAATTGTTTATCTTTTATCATAATAAAAATGTCATCTTTTGGAGTGATATTTATTTAGATGTCGTGGATCCATAAATATTAAATGAATGATTAATCGTATGTATGGAGGTTCTTTATGTGATCACATAAAACAATAGACACTTTTGAGATTATCAATACATTTATGATGACTTGGTTGGTCAATACTCACATCATGTCCCGAGTACAATACTATCAAGGGTTTAGGTTTAGGTTTGTGGTTTAGGTTTAGGTTTAGGTTTAGGTTTAGGTTTAGGTTTAGGTTTAGGTTTGTGGTTTAGGTTTAGGTTTAGGTTTAGGTTTAGGTTTAGGTTTAGGTTTAGGTTTAGGTTTAGGTTTAGGTTTAGGTTTAGGTTTAGGTTTAGGTTTAGGTTTAGGTTTAGGTTTAGGTTTGTGGTTTAGGGTTTTAGGTTTAGGTTTAGGTTTAGGGTTTAGGTTTAGGTTTAGGTTTAGGTTTAGGTTTAGGTTTAGGTTTAGGCTTAGGTTTAGGTTTAGGTTTAGGTTTAGGTTTAGGCTTAGGTTTGTGGTTTAGGTTTAGGTTTAGGTTTAGGTTTAGGTTTAGGTTTAGGGTTTAGGTTTAGGTTTAGGTTTAGGTTTAGGGTTTGTGGTTTAGGTTTAGGTTTAGGTTTAGGTTTAGGTTTAGGTTTAGGCTTCAGGCCTAGGCCTAGGCCTAGGCTCAGGCCCAGGCTTGTGGCTCAGGTTTAGGTTTAGGCTCAGGCCCAGGCCTAGGCTCAGTGGCCCAGGCTCAGGCCCAGGCCTGTGGCTCAGGCTCAGGCCCAGGCTCAGGCCTAGGCCTAGGCTTCAGGCTCAGGCCTAGGCCTAGGCCTAGGCCCAGGCTCAGGCCCAGGCCCAGTGGCCCAGGCTCAGGCCCAGGCCTAGGCTCAGGCTCAGGCCTAGGCCTAGGCCCAGGCTCAGGCCCAGGCCTAGGCCCAGGCCTAGGCTCAGGCCTAGGCCCAGGCCTAGGCCCAGGCTCAGGCTCAGGCCTAGGCCCAGGCCCAGGCCTCAGGCCTAGGCCTGTGGCCCAGGCCCAGGCCCAGGCCCAGGCCTAGGCCCAGGCCCAGGCCTCAGGCTCAGGCCCAGGCCTAGGCTCAGGCCTAGGCCTAGGCCCAGGCTCAGGCTCAGGCCCAGGCCCAGGCCTAGGCCCAGGCCTAGGCTCAGGCCCAGGCTCAGGCCCAGGCCTAGGCCCAGGCCCAGGCTCAGGTTTAGGCCTAGGCCCAGGCCTAGGCCCAGGCTCAGGCCCAGGCCTAGGCCTAGGCCTAGGCCCAGGCCTAGGCCTAGGCTCAGGCCAGGTTTAGGCCCAGGCCTAGGCTTCAGGCCTAGGTTTCAGGTTTAGGTTTAGGTTTAGGCCTAGGCCCAGGTTTAGGTTTAGGCCTAGGTTTAGGCCTAGGCTTAGGTTTAGGTTTAGGTTTAGGTTTAGGTTTAGGTTTAGGTTTAGGTTTAGGTTTAGGTTTAGGCTTAGGTTTAGGTTTAGGCTTAGGTTTAGGTTTAGGTTTAGGTTTAGGTTTAGGTTTAGGTTTAGGTTTAGGTTTAGGCTTAGGTTTAGGTTTAGGTTTAGGGTTTAGGTTTAGGTTTAGGTTTAGGTTTAGGTTTAGGTTTAGGTTTAGGTTTAGGTTTAGGTTTAGGTTTAGGTTTAGGTTTAGGTTTAGGTTTAGGTTTAGGTTTAGGCTTAGGTTTAGGTTTAGGTTTAGGTTTAGGTTTAGGTTTAGGTTTAGGTTTAGGTTTAGGTTTAGGGTTTAGGTTTAGGTTTAGGTTTAGGTTTAGGTTTAGGTTTAGGTTTAGGTTTAGGCCTAGGTTTAGGCTTCAGGCCTAGGTTTAGGCTCAGGCCCAGGCCTAGGTTTAGGCCTAGGCCCAGGCTCAGGCTCAGGCTCAGGCCCAGGCCTAGGCCTAGGCCTAGGCCTAGGCCCAGGCCTAGGCCCAGGCCCAGGCCCAGGCCCAGGCCCAGGCCTAGGCCTAGGCCCAGGCCCAGGCTCAGGCCCAGGCCCAGGCCCAGGCCTAGGCTCAGGCCTAGGCCTAGGCTCAGGCCCAGGCCTAGGCCTAGGCCTAGGCCTAGGCCCAGGCTCAGGCCTAGGCCCAGGCCTAGGCTCAGGCCTAGGCCTAGGCCCAGGCTCAGGCCTAGGCTCAGGCCCAGGCCTAGGCCCAGGCCTAGGCCCAGGCCCAGGCCCAGGCTCAGGCCTAGGCTCAGGCTCAGGCTCAGGCTCAGTGGCCTAGGCCTAGGCTCAGGCCTAGGCTCAGGCCTAGGCCCAGGCTCAGGCCTAGGCCTGTGGCCTAGGCTCAGGCCTAGGCTCAGGTGGCTCAGGCCTAGGCTCAGGCCTAGGCCTAGGCCTAGGCTTTCAGGCCTAGGCCTAGGTTTAGGTTCAGGTTTAGGTTTAGGCCTGTGGCCTAGGTTTAGGCTCAGGTTTAGGTTTAGGCCTAGGTTTAGGCCTAGGCCTAGGTTTAGGTTTAGGTTTAGGCCTAGGTTTAGGTTTAGGCCTAGGCCTAGGTTTAGGTTTAGGTTTAGGCTTGTGGTTTAGGTTTAGGTTTAGGTTTAGGTTTAGGCTCAGGTTTAGGTTTAGGTTTAGGTTTAGGTTTAGGTTTAGGTTTAGGTTTAGGTTTAGGTTTAGGTTTAGGCCAGGTTTAGGTTTAGGTTTAGGTTTAGGTTTAGGTTTAGGTTTAGGTTTAGGTTTAGGTTTAGGTTTAGGTTTAGGTTTAGGTTTAGGTTTAGGTTTAGGTTTAGGTTTAGGTTTAGGTTTAGGTTTAGGCTTGTGGTTTAGGTTTAGGTTTAGGTTTAGGTTTAGGTTTAGGTTTAGGTTTAGGTTTAGGTTTAGGTTTAGGTTTAGGTTTAGGTTTAGGTTTAGGTTTAGGTTTAGGTTTAGGTTTAGGTTTAGGCTTAGGCTTAGGTTTAGGCAGGTTTAGGCCAGGTTTAGGTTTAGGTTTAGGTTTAGGTTTAGGTTTAGGTTTAGGCCCAGGCTTAGGTTTAGGCCTAGGTTTAGGTTTAGGCCTAGGTTTAGGTTTAGGCTTTAGGCCCAGGCCTAGGCCTAGGCCTAGGCTCAGGCCTAGGCCTAGGCCTAGGCCCAGGCCTAGGCCCAGGCCCAGGCTCAGGCCCAGGCCCAGGCCTAGGCCCAGGCCTAGGCCCAGGCCCAGTGGCCCAGGCCCAGGCCCAGGCCTAGGCCCAGGCCCAGGCCCAGGCCCAGGCCCAGGCCCAGGCTCAGGCCTAGGCCCAGGCCCAGGCTCAGGCCCAGGCCCAGGCCCAGGCCCAGGCCTAGGCCTGTGGCTCAGGCCCAGGCCCAGGCCCAGGCCCAGGCCCAGGCCCAGGCTCAGTGGCCCAGGCTCAGGCCTCAGGCCCAGGCTCAGGCTCAGGCCTAGGCCTAGGCCCAGGCCTAGGCCCAGGCTCAGGCCTAGGCCTAGGCTCAGGCCCAGGCCTAGGCCTAGGCTCAGGCTTTAGGCCCAGGCCTAGGCCTAGGCCTAGGCTTCAGGCCTAGGCTCAGGCTTCAGGCTCTAGGCCTAGGTTTAGGCCTAGGCCTAGGTTTAGGCCTAGGTTTAGGTTTAGGTTTAGGCTTAGGTTTAGGCCTAGGCTTCAGGTTTAGGTTTAGGCCAGGTTTAGGTTTAGGTTTAGGTTTAGGTTTAGGTTTAGGTTTAGGTTTAGGTTTAGGTTTAGGTTTAGGTTTAGGTTTAGGTTTAGGTTTAGGTTTAGGTTTAGGTTTAGGTTTAGGTTTAGGTTTAGGGCCAGGTTTAGGTTTAGGTTTAGGTTTAGGCCAGGTTTAGGTTTAGGTTTAGGTTTAGGTTTAGGTTTAGGTTTGTGGTTTAGGTTTAGGTTTAGGTTTAGGTTTAGGCTTTAGGTTTAGGTTTAGGTTTAGGTTTAGGTTTAGGTTTAGGTTTAGGTTTAGGTTTAGGTTTAGGTTTAGGTTTAGGTTTAGGTTTAGGTTTAGGTTTAGGCTTAGGTTTAGGTTTAGGTTTAGGTTTAGGTTTAGGTTTAGGTTTAGGTTTAGGTTTAGGTTTAGGTTTAGGTTTAGGTTTAGGTTTAGGTTTAGGTTTAGGTTTAGGTTTAGGTTTAGGTTTAGGCTTTAGGTTTAGGGTTTAGGTTTAGGTTTAGGTTTAGGTTTAGGTTTAGGCCTAGGCTTTAGGTTTAGGTTTAGGCCTAGGTTTAGGCCTAGGCCTAGGCCTAGGCCTAGGCCTAGGTTTCAGGGTTTAGGCCTAGGCCCAGGCCTAGGCCTAGGCCTAGGCCTAGGCTCAGGCCTAGGCCCAGGCTCAGGCTCAGGCTCAGGCCTAGGCCTAGGCCCAGGCCTGTGGCCTAGGCCTAGGCTCAGGCCTAGGCTCAGGCCTAGGCCTAGGCTCAGGCCCAGGCCCAGGCCTAGGCCTAGGCTCAGGCCCAGGCTCAGGCCTAGGCTCAGGCTCAGGCCTAGGCCTAGGCCCAGGCCTAGGCCCAGGCTCAGGCCTAGGTTTAGGCAGGCCTAGGCCTAGGCTCAGGCCTAGGTTTAGGCTTCAGGCCCAGGCCTAGGCCTAGGTTTAGGTTTAGGGTTTAGGTTTGTGGTTTAGGCTCAGGTTTAGGTTTAGGTTTAGGTTTAGGCCTAGGCCTAGGCTAGGTTTAGGTTTAGGCTCAGGTTTAGGCTTGTGGTTTAGGTTTAGGTTTAGGTTTAGGTTTAGGCTTGTGGTTTAGGTTTAGGTTTAGGTTTAGGTTTAGGTTTAGGTTTAGGTTTAGGTTTAGGTTTAGGTTTAGGTTTAGGTTTAGGTTTAGGTTTGTGGTTTAGGTTTAGGTTTAGGTTTAGGTTTAGGTTTAGGTTTAGGTTTAGGTTTAGGTTTAGGTTTAGGTTTAGGTTTAGGTTTAGGTTTAGGTTTAGGGTTTAGGTTTAGGTTTAGGTTTGTGAGGTTTAGGTTTAGGTTTAGGTTTAGGTTTAGGTTTAGGTTTAGGTTTAGGTTTAGGTTTAGGTTTAGGTTTAGGTTTAGGTTTAGGTTTAGGTTTAGGTTTAGGGTTTAGGTTTAGGTTTAGGTTTAGGTTTGTGGTTTAGGTTTAGGTTTAGGTTTAGGCTTTAGGGTTTAGGTTTAGGTTTAGGTTTAGGTTTAGGGTTTAGGTTTAGGTTTAGGTTTAGGTTTAGGTTTAGGCCAGGCTTCAGGTTTAGGCCCAGGCCTAGGCTCAGGCCTAGGTTTAGGCCTAGGCCCAGGTTTAGGTTTAGGTTTAGGCTTTAGGCCCAGGCCTAGGCCTAGGCCCAGGCCTAGGCCCAGGCCTAGGCTCAGGCCTAGGCCTAGGCCCAGGCCCAGGCCTAGACCCAGCCCCAAGCCCAGCCCCAGGCCTAGACCCAGCCCCAGGCCCAGGCCCAGCCCCAGCCCCAGCCCCAGCCCCAGCCCCAGGACCAGGACCAGGACCAGGACCAGGACCAGGACCAGGCCTAGGCTCAGGCCTAGGCTCAGGCCTAGGCTCAGGCTCAGGCCTAGGCCTAGGCCTAGGCCTAGGCCTAGGCCTAGGCCTAGGCCTAGGCTCAGGCCTAGGCCTAGGCCTAGGCTTCAGGCTCAGGCCTAGGCTTCAGGTTTAGGCCTAGGTTTAGGTTTAGGTTTAGGCCTAGGTTTAGGTTTAGGTTTAGGTTTAGGTTTGTGGCCTAGGTTTAGGTTTAGGTTTAGGCCTAGGTTTAGGTTTAGGTTTAGGTTTAGGTTTAGGTTTAGGTTTAGGTTTAGGTTTAGGTTTAGGTTTAGGTTTAGGGTTTAGGTTTAGGTTTAGGTTTAGGTTTAGGTTTAGGTTTAGGTTTAGGTTTAGGTTTAGGTTTAGGTTTAGGTTTAGGTTTAGGTTTAGGTTTAGGTTTAGGTTTAGGTTTAGGTTTAGGTTTAGGTTTAGGTTTAGGTTTAGGTTTAGGTTTAGGTTTAGGTTTAGGTTTAGGTTTAGGTTTAGGTTTAGGTTTAGGTTTAGGTTTAGGTTTAGGTTTAGGTTTAGGTTTAGGTTTAGGTTTAGGCTTAGGTTTAGGTTTAGGTTTAGGTTTAGGTTTAGGTTTAGGTTTAGGTTTAGGTTTAGGTTTAGGTTTAGGTTTAGGTTTAGGTTTAGGTTTAGGTTTAGGTTTAGGTTTAGGTTTAGGTTTAGGTTTAGGTTTAGGTTTAGGTTTAGGTTTAGGTTTAGGTTTAGGTTTAGGTTTAGGTTTAGGTTTAGGTTTAGGTTTAGGTTTAGGGTTTAGGTTTAGGTTTAGGGTTTAGGTTTAGGTTTAGGTTTAGGTTTAGGTTTAGGTTTAGGGTTTAGGTTTAGGTTTAGTTTAGGCTTTAGGTTTAGGTTTAGGTTTAGGTTTAGGTTTAGGTTTAGGTTTAGGCCTAGGCCTAGGCCTAGGCCTAGGTTTAGGCCTAGGCCTAGGCCTAGGCCTAGGCCTAGGCCTAGGCCTAGGCCTAGGCCTAGGCTCAGGCCTAGGCCTAGGCCTAGGCCTAGGCCCAGGCCTAGGCCTAGGCCTAGGCCTAGGCCTCAGGCCCAGGCCTAGGCCTAGGCTCAGGCCTAGGCCTAGGCCTAGGCCTAGGCCTAGGCCTAGGCCTAGGCTCAGGCTCAGGCCTAGGCCTAGGCCTAGGCCTAGGCTCAGGCTTCAGGCCTAGGCTTCAGGCCTAGGCCTAGGCTCAGGTTTAGGCTTCAGGTTTAGGTTTAGGTTTAGGCCTAGGCCTAGGTTTAGGCTTCAGGTTTAGGTTTAGGTTTAGGTTTAGGTTTAGGTTTAGGTTTAGGCTTGTAGGTTTAGGTTTAGGTTTGTGGTTTAGGCCTAGGTTTAGGTTTAGGTTTAGGTTTAGGGTTTAGGTTTAGGTTTAGGTTTAGGTTTAGGTTTAGGTTTAGGTTTAGGTTTAGGTTTAGGTTTAGGTTTAGGTTTAGGTTTAGGTTTAGGTTTAGGTTTAGGTTTAGGTTTAGGTTTAGGTTTAGGTTTAGGTTTAGGTTTAGGTTTAGGTTTAGGTTTAGGTTTAGGTTTAGGTTTAGGTTTAGGCTTAGGTTTAGGTTTAGGTTTAGGTTTAGGTTTAGGTTTAGGTTTAGGTTTAGGTTTAGGTTTAGGTTTAGGTTTAGGTTTAGGTTTAGGTTTAGGTTTAGGTTTAGGTTTAGGTTTAGGTTTAGGTTTAGGCCAGGTTTAGGTTTAGGTTTAGGGTTTAGGTTTAGGTTTAGGTTTAGGTTTAGGCTCAGGTTTAGGTTTAGGTTTAGGTTTAGGTTTAGGTTTAGGTTTAGGCTTAGGTTTAGGCCTAGGCTTAGGCCTAGGCCTAGGCCTAGGCCTAGGCTTCAGGCCTAGGCTTCAGTGGCCCAGGCCTAGGCTCAGGCCTAGGCTCAGGCCTAGGCTCAGGCTCAGGCCTAGGCCCAGGCCTAGGCCTAGGCCTAGGCCCAGGCCTAGGCCCAGGCCTAGGCTTGTGGCCTAGGCCTAGGCCTAGGCCCAGGCCTAGGCTCAGGCTCAGGCCCAGGCCTAGGCCCAGGCCCAGGCCCAGGCCTAGGCCCAGGCCTAGGCCCAGGCCTAGGCCCAGGCCTAGGCTCAGGCCCAGGCCCAGGCTCAGGCTCAGGCCTAGGCCTAGGCCTCAGGCTTCAGGCTCAGGCCTAGGCCCAGGTTTAGGCCTAGGCCTAGGTTTAGGCCTAGGCTTCAGGCCTAGGCTCAGGTTTAGGCCTAGGCCTAGGCTTCAGGCCTAGGTTTAGGTTTAGGCTCAGGTTTAGGTTTAGGTTTAGGTTTAGGTTTAGGCCAGGTTTAGGTTTAGGTTTAGGTTTAGGTTTAGGTTTAGGGTTTAGGTTTAGGCCTAGGTTTAGGTTTAGGTTTAGGTTTAGGTTTAGGTTTAGGTTTAGGTTTAGGTTTAGGTTTAGGTTTAGGGCTTAGGTTTAGGTTTAGGTTTAGGTTTAGGTTTAGGTTTAGGTTTAGGTTTAGGCTTAGGTTTAGGTTTAGGTTTAGGTTTAGGTTTAGGTTTAGGTTTAGGTTTAGGTTTAGGTTTAGGTTTAGGTTTAGGTTTAGGTTTAGGTTTAGGTTTAGGTTTAGGTTTAGGTTTAGGTTTAGGTTTAGGTTTAGGTTTAGGGCTTAGGTTTAGGTTTAGGTTTAGGTTTAGGTTTAGGCTTAGGTTTAGGTTTAGGTTTAGGTTTAGGTTTAGGCTTGTGGTTTAGGTTTAGGTTTAGGTTTAGGTTTAGGTTTAGGTTTAGGTTTAGGTTTAGGTTTAGGTTTAGGTTTAGGTTTAGGTTTAGGTTTAGGTTTAGGGTTTAGGTTTAGGTTTAGGTTTAGGTTTAGGTTTAGGTTTAGGTTTAGGTTTAGGTTTAGGCAGGTTTAGGGTTTAGGTTTAGGTTTAGGTTTAGGTTTAGGTTTAGGCTTCAGGTTTAGGCCTAGGCCTAGGCCCAGGCTCAGGCCTAGGCCTAGGCTCAGGCCTAGGCCTAGGCCTAGGCCTAGGCCTAGGCCCAGGCCTAGGCCTAGGCCCAGGCCTAGGCCTAGGCCCAGGCTCAGGCCCAGGCCCAGGCTCAGGCCCAGGCCTAGGCTCAGGCCCAGGCCCAGGCTCAGGCCTAGGCCCAGGCCTAGGCCCAGGCTCAGGCCCAGGCTCAGGCCTAGGCCCAGGCCCAGGCCTAGGCCTAGGCCTAGGCTCAGGCCCAGGCCTGTGGCCTAGGCCTAGGCCTAGGCCCAGGCTCAGGCTCAGGCTCAGGCTCAGGCCTAGGCTTCAGGCCTAGGCTCAGGTTTGTGGCTAGGCCTAGGCTTCAGGCCTAGGCCTAGGCTCAGGTTTAGGCTTTAGGCCTAGGCTTCAGGTTTAGGCCTAGGTTTAGGTTTAGGCTCAGGTTTAGGCTTAGGTTTAGGTTTAGGTTTAGGTTTAGGTTTAGTGGTTTAGGTTTAGGTTTAGGTTTAGGTTTAGGGTTTAGGTTTAGGTTTAGGTTTAGGTTTAGGTTTAGGTTTAGGTTTAGGTTTAGGTTTAGGTTTAGGTTTAGGTTTAGGTTTAGGTTTAGGTTTAGGTTTAGGTTTAGGTTTAGGTTTAGGTTTAGGCTTGTGGTTTAGGTTTAGGTTTAGGTTTAGGTTTAGGTTTAGGTTTAGGTTTAGGTTTAGGTTTAGGTTTAGGTTTAGGTTTAGGTTTAGGTTTAGGTTTAGGTTTAGGTTTAGGTTTAGGTTTAGGTTTAGGTTTAGGTTTAGGTTTAGGTTTAGGTTTAGGTTTAGGTTTAGGTTTAGGTTTAGGTTTAGGTTTAGGCTTAGGTTTAGGTTTAGGTTTAGGTTTAGGTTTAGGTTTAGGTTTAGGTTTAGGTTTAGGTTTAGGTTTAGGTTTAGGTTTAGGCCTAGGTTTAGGTTTAGGGTTTAGGCTTCAGGCCTAGGTTTAGGTTTAGGCCTAGGCTTCAGGTTTAGGCTTCAGGCCTAGGCCTAGGCTTCAGGCCTAGGCTCAGGCTCAGGCCTAGGCCTAGGCCTAGGCCTAGGCCTAGGCCTAGGCTCAGGCCTAGGCCCAGTAGGCCTAGGCCTAGGCCTCAGGCCTAGGCCCAGGCCCAGGCCCAGGCTCAGGCCTAGGCTCAGGCCCAGGCCTAGGCCTAGGCCTAGGCCTAGGCCTAGGCCTAGGCTCAGGCCCAGGCCTAGGCCTAGGCTCAGGCCTAGGCCCAGGCCTAGGCTCAGGCTCAGGCCTAGGCCTAGGCCTAGGCCTAGGCCTAGGCTTCAGGTTTAGGCCTAGGTTTAGGCTCAGGCTTTAGGCCTAGGTTTAGGTTTAGGTTTAGGCTTAGGTTTAGGTTTAGGTTTAGGTTTAGGTTTAGGCCTAGGTTTAGGTTTAGGTTTAGGCTTAGGTTTAGGTTTAGGTTTAGGTTTAGGTTTAGGTTTAGGTTTAGGTTTAGGTTTAGGCTTAGGTTTAGGTTTGTGGTTTAGGTTTAGGTTTAGGTTTAGGTTTAGGTTTAGGTTTAGGTTTGTGGTTTAGGTTTAGGTTTAGGTTTAGGTTTAGGTTTAGGTTTAGGTTTGTGGTTTAGGTTTAGGTTTAGGTTTAGGTTTAGGTTTAGGTTTAGGTTTAGGTTTAGGTTTAGGTTTAGGTTTAGGTTTAGGTTTAGGTTTAGGTTTAGGTTTAGGTTTAGGTTTAGGTTTAGGTTTAGGTTTAGGTTTAGGTTTAGGTTTAGGTTTAGGTTTAGGTTTAGGTTTAGGTTTAGGTTTAGGCTTAGGTTTAGGGTTTAGGTTTAGGGTTTAGGTTTAGGTTTAGGTTTAGGTTTAGGTTTAGGTTTAGGTTTAGGGTTTAGGTTTAGGCTTAGGGTTTAGGTTTAGGTTTAGGTTTAGGCCAGGTTTAGGTTTAGGTTTAGGCTTTAGGTTTGTGGTTTAGGCTTAGGCCTAGGCCTAGGCTTCAGGTTTAGGCCTAGGCCTAGGCTCAGGCCTAGGCCTAGGCTCAGGCCTAGGCTTCAGGCCTAGGCCTAGGCCTAGGCCTAGGCTCAGGCCTAGGCCTAGGCCCAGGCCCAGGCCTAGGCCCAGGCCCAGGCCTAGGCCCAGGCCTAGGCCTAGGCCTAGGCCTAGGCCTAGGCTCAGGCCTAGGCCTAGGCCTAGGCCTAGGCCTAGGCCCAGGCCTAGGCCCAGGCCCAGGCCTAGGCCCAGGCCCAGGCCCAGGCCTAGGCCTAGGCCTAGGCCCAGGCCCAGGCCTAGGCCTAGGCCCAGGCCTAGGCCCAGGCCCAGGCCTAGGCTCAGGCCTAGGCTCAGGCCTAGGCTCAGGCCTAGGCCTAGGCCTAGGCCTAGGCTCAGGCCTAGGCCTAGGCTTCAGGCCTAGGCCTAGGTTTAGGCCCAGGCCTAGGCCTAGGTTTAGGCTCAGGCCTAGGCCCAGGTTTAGGCTCAGGCCTAGGTTTAGGCCTAGGCCTAGGTTTAGGTTTAGGTTTAGGCTCAGGTTTAGGTTTAGGTTTAGGTTTAGGCTTTAGGCCTAGGTTTAGGTTTAGGCTTTAGGTTTAGGTTTAGGTTTAGGCTTTAGGTTTAGGCTTAGGTTTAGGTTTAGGTTTAGGCTTTAGGTTTAGGTTTAGGTTTAGGTTTAGGTTTAGTGGTTTAGGTTTAGGTTTAGGTTTAGGTTTAGGTTTAGGTTTAGGTTTAGGTTTAGGTTTAGGTTTAGGTTTAGGTTTAGGTTTAGGTTTAGGTTTAGGTTTAGGCTTTAGGTTTAGGTTTAGGTTTAGGTTTAGGTTTAGGTTTAGGTTTAGGTTTAGGTTTAGGTTTAGGTTTAGGTTTAGGTTTAGGTTTAGGTTTAGGTTTAGGTTTAGGTTTAGGTTTAGGTTTAGGTTTAGGTTTAGGTTTAGGGTTTAGGTTTAGGTTTAGGTTTAGGTTTAGGGTTTAGGTTTAGGTTTAGGTTTAGGTTTCAGGTTTAGGCTTCAGGCCTAGGTTTAGGCTTTAGGCCTAGGCCCAGGTTTAGGTTTAGGCCTAGGCTTCAGGTTTAGGCCTAGGCCTAGGCCTAGGCCTAGGCCTAGGCTCAGGCCTAGGCCTAGGCTTCAGGCCTAGGCCTAGGCCTAGGCCTAGGCCTAGGCCTAGGCCTAGGCCCAGGCTCAGGCCCAGGCCTCAGGCCTAGGCCTAGGCTCAGGCCTAGGCCTAGGCCCAGGCCTAGGCCCAGGCCCAGGCCTTCAGGCCCAGGCCTAGGCCTAGGCCCAGGCCCAGGCCCAGGCCTAGGCCTAGGCCCAGGCCTCAGGCTCAGGCCTAGGCTCAGGCCTAGGCCCAGGCCTAGGCTCAGGCCTCAGGCCTAGGCTCAGTGGCTCAGGTTTAGGCCTAGGCCTAGGCTCAGGCTTCAGGCCTAGGCCTAGGCCTAGGCCTAGGCTTCAGGCTCAGGTTTAGGTTTAGGTTTAGGTTTAGGCCTAGGCTCAGGTTCAGGTTTAGGTTTAGGTTTAGGTTTAGGCTTCAGGTTTAGGTTTAGGTTTAGGTTTGTGTTTAGGTTTAGGTTTAGGTTTAGGTTTAGTGGTTGTGTTTAGGTTTAGGTTTAGGTTTAGGTTTAGGTTTAGGCTTTAGGTTTAGGTTTAGGTTTAGGTTTAGGTTTAGGTTTAGGTTTAGGTTTAGGTTTAGGTTTAGGTTTAGGCTTTAGGTTTAGGTTTAGGTTTAGGTTTAGGTTTAGGTTTAGGTTTAGGTTTAGGTTTAGGTTTAGGTTTAGGTTTAGGCTTAGGTTTAGGTTTAGGTTTAGGTTTAGGGTTTAGGTTTAGGTTTAGGTTTAGGTTTAGGTTTAGGTTTAGGTTTAGGGTTTAGGTTTAGGTTTAGGCTTAGGTTTAGGTTTAGGTTTAGGTTTAGGTTTAGGTTTGTGGTTTAGGTTTAGGTTTAGGTTTAGGCCAGGTTTAGGTTTAGGTTTAGGTTTAGGTTTAGGTTTAGGTTTAGGCTTAGGCCCAGGTTTAGGTTTAGGCCTAGGCTCAGGTTTAGGCTAGGGTTTAGGTTTAGGCCTAGGCTTTAGGTTTAGGCTCAGGCCTAGGGTTTAGGCCTAGGCCCAGGGTTTAGGCCTAGGCCCAGGCTCAGGCCCAGGCCTAGGCCTAGGCCTAGGCTCAGGCCTAGGCCCAGGCCTAGGCCTAGGCCCAGGCCTAGGCCTAGGCCCAGGCCCAGGCCTAGGCCCAGGCCCAGGCCTAGGCTCAGGCCTAGGCCCAGGCCCAGGCCCAGGCCTCAGGCCCAGGCCCAGGCCTAGGCCCAGGCTCAGGCCCAGGCCCAGGCTCAGGCCTAGGCTCAGTAGGCCTAGGCTCAGGCTCAGGCTCAGGCCTAGGCCTAGGCCTAGGCCTAGGCTTCAGGCCTAGGTTTAGGCCTAGGCCTAGGCTTGTGGCCTAGGCTTCAGGTTTAGGCTTTAGGTGGCCTAGGTTTAGGTTCAGGCCTAGGCTTCAGGCTTAGGCCTAGGCTCAGGCTTTGTGGCTTCAGGTTTAGGTTTAGGTTTAGGCCTAGGTTTAGGGTTTAGTGGTTTAGGTTTAGGCTTAGGTTTAGGTTTAGGTTTAGGTTTAGGTTTAGGTTTAGGTTTAGGTTTAGGTTTAGGCTTTAGGTTTAGGTTTAGGTTTAGGTTTAGGCTTGTGGTTTAGGTTTAGGTTTAGGTTTAGGTTTAGGTTTAGTTTTAGGTTTAGGTTTAGGTTTAGGTTTAGGTTTAGGTTTAGGTTTAGGTTTAGGGTTTAGGTTTAGGTTTAGGTTTAGGTTTAGGTTTAGGTTTAGGTTTAGGGTTTAGGTTTAGGTTTAGGTTTAGGTTTAGGTTTAGGTTTAGGTTTAGGTTTAGGTTTAGGTTTAGGTTTAGGTTTAGGTTTAGGTTTAGGTTTAGGTTTAGGTTTAGGTTTAGGTTTAGGTTTAGGTTTAGGTTTGTGGTTTAGGTTTAGGTTTAGGTTTAGGTTTGTGGTTTAGGTTTAGGTTTAGGTTTAGGTTTAGGGTTTAGGTTTAGGCTTTAGGTTTAGGTTTAGGCCTAGGCTTCAGGTTTAGGCCTAGGGTTTAGGCCTAGGTTTAGGCTTTAGGTTTAGGTTTAGGCTCAGGCCTAGGTTTAGGCCTAGGCCTAGGTTTAGGCCTAGGCCTAGGCTCAGGCTTCAGGCTCAGGGTGGCCTAGGCCTAGGCCCAGGCCTAGGCTTCAGGCCTAGGCCTAGGCCCAGGCCCAGGCCTAGGCCTAGGCCCAGGCCCAGGCTCAGGCCCAGGCCTAGGCCTAGGCCTAGGCCTAGGCCCAGGCCCAGGCCTAGGCTCAGGCCCAGGCTCAGGCCCAGGCCCAGGCCTAGGCCCAGGCCCAGGCTCAGGCCTCAGGCCCAGGCCTAGGCCTCAGGCCCAGGCCCAGGCTCAGGCCTAGGCTTGTGGCTCAGGCTCAGGCCTAGGCCTAGGCCTAGGCCTAGGCCCAGGCCTAGGCCTAGGCTTTAGGCTCAGGTTTAGGCTCAGTAGGTTTAGGCCTAGGCCTAGGCTTCAGGCTTCAGGCTTCAGGCCTAGGTTTAGGCCAGGCCTAGGTTTAGGTTTAGGTTTAGGTTTAGGTTTAGGTTTAGGCCAGGTTTAGGTTTGTGTCAGGTTTAGGTTTAGGTTTAGGTTTAGGTTTAGGCTTAGGTTTAGGTGGTTTAGGTTTAGGCTTGTGGTTTAGGTTTAGGTTTAGGTTTAGGTTTAGGTTTAGGTGTGGTTTAGGTTTAGGTTTAGGTTTAGGTTTAGGTTTAGGTTTAGGTTTAGGTTTAGGCTTAGGTTTAGGTTTAGGTTTAGGTTTAGGTTTAGGTTTAGGTTTAGGTTTGTGGTTTAGGTTTAGGTTTAGGTTTAGGCTTTAGGTTTAGGTTTAGGTTTAGGTTTAGGTTTAGGTTTAGGTTTAGGTTTAGGTTTAGGTTTAGGTTTAGGTTTAGGTTTAGGTTTAGGTTTAGGTTTAGGTTTAGGTTTAGGTTTAGGTTTAGGTTTAGGTTTAGGTTTAGGTTTAGGTTTAGGTTTAGGTTTAGGTTTAGGTTTAGGTTTAGGTTTAGGTTTAGGTTTAGGTTTAGGTTTAGGTTTAGGTTTAGGTTTAGGTTTAGGTTTAGGTTTAGGTTTAGGGTTTAGGTTTAGGCTTTAGGTTTAGGTTTAGGTTTAGGCCTAGGTTTAGGCCTAGGTTTAGGCTTTAGGTTTGTGGCCTAGGCCTAGGTTTAGGCCTAGGCCTAGGCCTAGGCTTCAGGCCTAGGCCTAGGCCTAGGCCTAGGCTCAGGTTTAGGCCTAGGCCTAGGCCTAGGCCTAGGCCTAGGCTCAGGCCTAGGCCTAGGCCCAGGCCCAGGCCTAGGCCTAGGCTCAGGCCTAGGCCTAGGCCTAGGCCCAGGCCTAGGCCCAGGCCTAGGCCCAGGCCTAGGCTCAGGCCCAGGCCTAGGCCTAGGCCCAGGCCTAGGCCTAGGCCCAGGCCTAGGCTTCAGGCCTAGGCCTAGGCCTAGGCCTAGGCTCAGGCCTAGGCCTAGGCTTAGGCCTAGGCCTAGGCCTAGGTTTAGGCCTAGGCCTAGGCTTCAGGTAGGTTTAGGTTTAGGTTTAGGTTTAGGCCTAGGTTTAGGTTTAGGTTTAGGCCTAGGTTTAGGTTTAGGTTTAGGTTTAGGTTTAGGTTTAGGCCTAGGTTTAGGTTTAGGTTTAGGTTTAGGTTTAGGTTTAGGTTTAGGTTTAGGTTTAGGTTTAGGTTTAGGTTTAGGTTTAGGTTTAGGTTTAGGTTTAGGTTTAGGTTTAGGTTTAGGTTTAGGTTTGTGTTTAGGTTTAGGTTTAGGTTTAGGTTTAGGTTTAGGTTTAGGTTTAGGTTTAGGTTTAGGTTTAGGTTTAGGTTTAGGTTTAGGTTTAGGTTTAGGTTTAGGTTTAGGTTTAGGTTTAGGTTGTGGTTTAGGTTTAGGTTTAGGTTTAGGTTTAGGTTTAGGTTTAGGTTTAGGGCTTAGGTTTAGGTTTAGGTTTAGGTTTAGGTTTAGGTTTAGGTTTAGGTTTAGGTTTAGGTTTAGGTTTAGGTTTAGGTTTAGGTTTAGGTTTAGGGTTTAGGTTTAGGGTTTAGGTTTAGGTTTAGGTTTAGGTTTAGGTTTGTGGTTTAGGCCAGGCTTTAGGTTTAGGTTTAGGGTTTAGGTTTAGGCTCAGGTTTAGGCCTAGGTTTAGGCTTGTGGCCTAGGCTTCAGGCTCAGGTTGTGGCCTAGGCCCAGGCCTAGGTTTAGGCCTAGGCCTAGGCCTAGGCCTAGGCCCAGGCTCAGGCCTAGGCCCAGGCCCAGGCCTAGGCCTAGGCCTAGGCTCAGTGGCCTAGGCCTAGGCCCAGGCCCAGGCCCAGGCCCAGGCCTAGGCCCAGGCCCAGGCCCAGGCCCAGGCCTAGGCCTAGGCCTAGGCCTAGGCCCA
Organism: Hippophae gyantsensis; assembly: GCA_030763125.1. Lineage (NCBI taxonomy): Eukaryota > Viridiplantae > Streptophyta > Magnoliopsida > Rosales > Elaeagnaceae > Hippophae > Hippophae gyantsensis. Next base: position 65,147,193 of record CM061031.1, read on the forward strand.
GGCTCAGTGGCCCAGGCCTAGGCCTAGGCCTAGGCTCAGGCCTAGGCCTAGGCTCAGGCTTGTGGCCTAGGCTCAGGCCTAGGCCTAGGCTCAGGCCTAGGCCCAGGCCTAGGCTCAGGCCTAGGCCTAGGCCTAGGCCTAGGCCTAGGCTCAGGCCCAGGCTTCAGGCTCAGGCCTAGGCTTCAGGTTGTGGCCTAGGCCTAGGCCTAGGCTCAGGCTTCAGGCCTAGGCCTAGGCCTAGGCTTCAGGCTCAGGTTTGTGTTTAGGCTTCAGGTTTAGGTTTAGGTTTAGGCTTAGGTTTGTGTTTAGGTTTAGGCTTTGTGGTTTAGGTTTAGGTTTAGGTTTAGGCTTAGGTTTAGGCTCAGGTTTAGGTTTAGGTTTAGGTTTAGGTTTAGGTTTAGGTTTAGGCTTCAGGTTTAGGTTTAGGGTTTAGGTTTAGGTTTAGGTTTAGGTTTAGGGTTTAGGTTTAGGTTTAGGTTTAGGTTTAGTGGTTTAGGTTTAGGTTTAGGTTTAGGTTTAGGTTTAGGTTTAGGCTTAGGTTTAGGTTTAGGTTTAGGTTTAGGTTTAGGTTTAGGTTTAGGTTTAGGGTTTAGGTTTAGGTTTAGGTTTAGGTTTAGGTTTAGGTTTAGGTTTAGGTTTAGGTTTAGGTTTGTGGGTTTAGGTTTAGGTTTAGGTTTAGGTTTAGGTTTAGGTTTAGGTTTAGGTTTAGGTTTAGGTTTAGGTTTAGGTTTAGGTTTGTGGTTTAGGTTTAGGTTTAGGTTTAGGTTTAGGTTTAGGTTTAGGTTTAGGTTTAGGTTTAGGTTTAGGTTTAGGTTTAGGTTTAGGTTTAGGTTTAGGTTTAGGCTCAGGTTTAGGCCCAGGTTTAGGCCTAGGTTTAGGCCTAGGCCTAGGGTTTAGGCCTAGGCTTCAGGCCTAGGTTTAGGCTCAGGTTTAGGCCTAGGCCTAGGCCTAGGCCTAGGCCTAGGCTCAGGCCTAGGCCTAGGCCCAGGCCTAGGCCTAGGCCCAGGCCCAGGCCTAGGCCTAGGCCTAGGCCTAGGCCTAGGCCCAGGCCTAGGCCTAGGCCCAGGCCTAGGCCTAGGCTCAGGCCTAGGCCTAGGCCTAGGCCCAGGCCTAGGCCTAGGCCTAGGCCTAGGCTCAGGCCTAGGCTCAGGCCTAGGCTCAGGCTCAGGCCTAGGCCTAGGCCTAGGCCTAGGCTCAGGCCTAGGCTTCAGGCCTAGGCCTAGGCCTAGGTTTAGGCTTCAGGCCTAGGCCTAGGTTTAGGCCTAGGCCTAGGTTTAGGCCTAGGCTTCAGGCTCAGGCCTAGGTTTAGGCTTCAGGTTTAGGTTTAGGTTTAGGTTTAGGTTTAGGTTTAGGCCTAGGTTTAGGTTTAGGTTTAGGTTTAGGTTTAGGTTTAGGTTTAGGTTTAGGTTTAGGTTTAGGTTTAGGTTTAGGTTTAGGTTTAGGTTTAGGTTTAGGTTTAGGTTTAGGTTTAGGTTTAGGTTTAGGTTTAGGTTTAGGTTTAGGTTTAGGTTTAGGTTTAGGTTTAGGTTTAGGTTTAGGTTTAGGTTTAGGTTTAGGTTTAGGTTTAGGTTTAGGTTTAGGTTTAGGCTTAGGTTTAGGTTTAGGTTTAGGTTTAGGTTTAGGTTTAGGTTTAGGTTTAGGTTTAGGTTTAGGTTTAGGTTTAGGCTTAGGTTTAGGTTTAGGTTTAGGTTTAGGTTTAGGTTTAGGTTTAGGTTTAGGTTTAGGTTTAGGTTTAGGTTTAGGTTTGTGTTTAGGGTTTAGGTTTAGGTTTAGGTTTAGGTTTAGGCTTCAGGGTTTAGGCTTAGGTTTAGGCCTAGGTTTAGGTTTAGGCTTCAGGCCTAGGCTTTAGGCTTCAGGCCTAGGCTTCAGGCCTTTAGGCTCAGGCCTAGGCCTAGGCCTAGGCCTAGGCTTCAGGCTCAGGCCCAGGCCTAGGCCTAGGCCTAGGCCTAGGCCCAGGCTCAGGCCTAGGCCTAGGCCCAGGCCTAGGCTCAGGCTCAGTGGCCCAGGCCTAGGCCTAGGCCTAGGCCTAGGCCTAGGCTCAGGCCTAGGCCTAGGCCCAGGCCTAGGCCCAGGCCTAGGCCTAGGCCCAGGCCTAGGCCTAGGCCCAGGCTCAGGCCCAGGCTCAGTGGCCCAGGCCTAGGCCTAGGCCCAGGCCCAGGCTCAGGCCCAGGCCTAGGCTCAGGCCTAGGCTCAGGCCTAGGCCTAGGCCTAGGCTCAGGCCTAGGCTTCAGGCCTAGGCCTAGGCTCAGGCTTCAGGCTTCAGGTTTGTGGTTTAGGCTTTAGGCTCAGGTTTAGGTTTAGGTTTGTGGTTTAGGCTTCAGGTTTAGGTTTAGGTTTAGGGTGGTTTAGGTTTAGGTTTAGGTTTAGGTTTAGGTTTAGGCTTTAGGTTTAGGTTTAGGTTTAGGTTTAGGTTTAGTGGTTTAGGTTTAGGTTTAGGTTTAGGTTTGTGGTTTAGGTTTAGGTTTAGGTTTAGGTTTAGGTTTAGGTTTAGGTTTAGGTTTAGGTTTAGGTTTAGGTTTAGGTTTAGGTTTAGGTTTGTGGTTTAGGTTTAGGTTTAGGTTTAGGTTTAGGTTTAGGTTTAGGTTTAGGTTTAGGTTTAGGTTTAGGTTTGTGTGGTTTAGGTTTAGGTTTAGGTTTAGGTTTAGGTTTAGGTTTAGGTTTAGGTTTAGGTTTAGGTTTAGGTTTAGGTTTAGGTTTAGGTTTAGGTTTGTGGTTTAGGTTTAGGTTTGTGGTTTAGGTTTAGGTTTAGGTTTAGGTTTAGGTTTAGGTTTGTGTTTAGGTTTAGGTTTAGGTTTAGGTTTAGGTTTAGGTTTAGGTTTAGGTTTAGGTTTGTGGTTTAGGTTTAGGCTTTAGGTTTAGGTTTAGGGTTTAGGTTTAGGTTTAGGTTTAGGTTTAGGTTTAGGCCTAGGCTTCAGGCTCAGGTTTAGGCCTAGGCTTCAGGCCTAGGCTCAGGCCTAGGCCTAGGCCCAGGTTTAGGCCTAGGCTCAGGCCTAGGCCTAGGCTCAGGCCCAGGCTCAGGCCTAGGCCCAGGCCCAGGCCTAGGCCTAGGCTCAGGCCCAGGCCTAGGCCTAGGCCTAGGCCCAGGCCTAGGCCCAGGCCCAGGCCTAGGCCTAGGCCCAGGCTCAGGCTCAGGCCTAGGCTCAGGCCTAGGCCCAGGCCTAGGCCTAGGCTCAGGCCTAGGCTCAGGCTCAGGCCTAGGCCTAGGCCTAGGCCTAGGCCTAGGCCTAGGCTTCAGGCCTAGGCTCAGGCCTAGGCCTAGGTTTAGGTTTAGGCTTCAGGTTTAGGCCTAGGCTTCAGGTTTAGGCCTAGGCTTTAGGCCTAGGTTTAGGTTTAGGTTTAGGGTTTAGGTTTAGGTTTAGGTTTAGGTTTAGGGTTTAGGTTTAGGTTTAGGTTTAGGTTTAGGTTTAGGTTTAGGTTTAGGTTTAGGTTTAGGTTTAGGTTTAGGTTTAGGTTTAGGTTTAGGTTTAGGTTTGTGGTTTAGGTTTAGGTTTAGGTTTAGGTTTAGGTTTAGGTTTAGGTTTAGGTTTAGGTTTAGGTTTAGGTTTAGGTTTAGGTTTAGGTTTAGGTTTAGGTTTAGGTTTAGGTGGCTTAGGTTTAGGTTTAGGTTTAGGTTTAGGTTTAGGTTTAGGTTTAGGTTTAGGTTTGTGGTTTAGGTTTAGGTTTAGGTTTAGGTTTGTGGTTTAGGTTTAGGTTTAGGTTTAGGTTTAGGTTTAGGTTTAGGTTTAGGTTTAGGGTTTAGGTTTAGGTTTAGGTTTAGGTTTGTGGTTTAGGTTTAGGTTTAGGTTTAGGTTTAGTGGTTTAGGTTTAGGTTTAGGTTTAGGTTTAGGTTTAGGTTTAGGTTTAGGTTTAGGTTTTAGGTTTAGGTTTAGGTTTAGGTTTAGGTTTAGGTTTAGGGTTTAGGCTCAGGGTTTAGGTTTAGGTTTGTGGTTTAGGCCTAGGTTTAGGCTTCAGGCTCAGGTTTAGGTTTAGGCTTCAGGCCTAGGCCTAGGCCTAGGCCTAGGCCTAGGCCTAGGCCTAGGCTCAGGCTCAGTGGCCTAGGCCTAGGCCTAGGCCTAGGCCTAGGCCTAGGCCTAGGCCTAGGCCTAGGCCCAGTGGCCCAGGCTCAGGCTCAGGCCCAGGCCCAGGCCTAGGCTCAGGCCTAGGCCCAGGCCCAGGCCCAGGCTCAGGCTCAGGCCTAGGCCTAGGCTCAGGCCTAGGCCTAGGCCTAGGCCTAGGCTCAGTGGCTCAGGCTCAGGCTCAGGCCTAGGCCTAGGCCTAGGCTCAGGCCTAGGCTCAGGCCTAGGCTCAGGTTTAGGCCTAGGCTCAGTGGTTTAGGCTTCAGGTTTAGGCTTCAGGCCTAGGCTTCAGGTTTAGGCCTAGGTTTAGGTTTAGGTTTAGGTTTAGGCTTCAGGTTTAGGTTTGTGTTTAGGTTTAGGTTTAGGTTTAGGTTTAGGTTTAGGTTTAGGGTTTAGGCTTAGGTTTAGGTTTAGGTTTAGGTTTAGGTTTAGGTTTAGGTTTAGGTTTAGGTTTAGGTTTAGGTTTGTGTTTAGGTTGTAGTTTAGGTTTAGGTTTAGGTTTAGGTTTAGGTTTAGGCTTGTGTTTAGGTTTAGGTTTAGGTTTAGGTTTAGGTTTAGGTTTAGGTTTAGGTTTAGGTTTAGGTTTAGGGTTTAGGTTTAGGTTTAGGTTTAGGTTTGTGGTTTGTGGTTTAGGTTTAGGTTTAGGTTTGTGTTTAGGTTTAGGTTTAGGTTTGTGGTTTAGGTTTAGGTTTAGGTTTAGGTTTAGGTTTAGGTTTAGGTTTAGGTTTAGGTTTAGGTTTAGGTTTAGGTTTAGGTTTAGGTTTAGGTTTGTGGTTTAGGTTTAGGTTTAGGTTTAGGTTTAGGTTTAGGTTTAGGTTTAGGTTTAGGTTTAGGTTTAGGGTTTGTGGCTTAGGTTTAGGTTTAGGTTTAGGTTTAGGGTTTAGGTTTAGGTTTAGGTTTAGGCCTAGGCTTTAGGCCTAGGCCTAGGGTTTAGGTTTAGGTTTAGGCCTAGGCTTCAGGCTTTAGGCCTAGGCCCAGGCCTAGGCTCAGGCCTAGGCCCAGGCCCAGGCCTAGGCCTAGGCCCAGGCCTAGGCCTAGGCCTAGGCTCAGGCCCAGGCCTAGGCCTAGGCCCAGGCCCAGGCCCAGGCCCAGGCTCAGGCCCAGGCTCAGGCCCAGGCCTAGGCTCAGGCTCAGGCCTAGGCTCAGGCCTCAGGCCTAGGCCTAGGCCCAGGCTCAGGCCTAGGCCTAGGCTCAGGCTTCAGGCCTAGGCTTAGGCCTAGGCCTAGGCCTAGGTTTCAGGCTCAGGTTTGTGGTTTAGGTTTAGGTTTAGGCTTCAGGCTTCAGGTTTAGGCTTAGGTTTAGGTTTAGGTTTAGGCTTTAGGCCTAGGTTTAGGTTTAGGTTTAGGTTTAGGTTTAGGTTTAGGTTTAGGTTTAGGCAGGTTTAGGTTTAGGCTTAGGTTTAGGTTTAGTGGCTTGTGGTTTAGGTTTAGGTTTAGGTTTAGGTTTAGGTTTAGGCTTAGGTTTAGGTTTAGGTTTAGGTTTAGGTTTAGGTTTAGGCTTGTGGTTTGTGGTTTAGGTTTAGGTTTAGGTTTAGGTTTAGGTTTAGGGTTTAGGTTTAGGTTTAGGTTTAGGTTTAGGTTTAGGTTTAGGTTTAGGTTTAGGTTTAGGTTTGTGGTTTAGGTTTAGGGTTTGTGTTTAGGTTTAGGTTTAGGTTTAGGTTTAGGTTTAGGTTTAGGTTTAGGGTTTAGGTTTAGGTTTAGGTTTAGGTTTAGGTTTAGTGGTTTAGGTTTAGGTTTAGGTTTAGGTTTAGGTTTAGGTTTAGGGTTTAGGTTTAGGTTTAGGTTTAGGGTTTAGGTTTAGGGTTTAGGTTTAGGTTTAGGTTTAGGGTTTAGGTTTAGGTTTAGGTTTAGGTTTAGGTTTAGGTTTAGGCTTAGGGTTTAGGTTTAGGTTTAGGCCAGGTTTAGGCCTAGGTTTAGGCCTAGGGTTTAGGCTTTAGGCCTAGGTTTAGGTTTAGTGGCCTAGGCCCAGGTTTAGGCCTAGGCTCAGGCCTAGGCCCAGGCCTAGGCCTAGGCCTAGGCCTAGGCTCAGGCCTAGGCCCAGGCCCAGGCCCAGGCCCAGGCCTAGGCTCAGGCTCAGGCTCAGGCCCAGGCTCAGGCCCAGGCCTAGGCTCAGGCCTAGGCCCAGGCTCAGGCCTAGGCTCAGGCTCAGGCTCAGGCCTAGGCCCAGGCTCAGGCCTAGGCTCAGGCTCAGGCCTAGGCTTCAGGCCTAGGCCTAGGCCTAGGCCTAGGCTCAGGCTCAGGCCTAGGCTCAGGCCTAGGCCTAGGTTTAGGCTTCAGGCCTAGGTTTAGGTTTAGGTTTGTGTTTAGGCCTAGGTTTAGTGGCTTCAGGTTTAGGTTTAGGTTTAGGTTTAGGTTTAGGTTTAGGTTTAGGCTTCAGGTTTAGGTTTAGGTTTAGGTTTAGGTTTAGGTTTAGGTTTGTGGTTTAGGTTTAGGTTTAGGTTTAGGTTTAGGTTTAGGTTTAGGTTTAGGTTTAGGTTTAGGTTTAGGTTTAGGTTTAGGCTTAGGTTTAGGTTTAGGTTTAGGTTTAGGTTTAGGTTTAGGTTTAGGTTTGTGGTTTAGGTTTAGGTTTAGGTTTAGTGGTTTAGGTTTAGGTTTAGGTTTAGGTTTAGGTTTAGGTTTAGGTTGTGGTTTAGGTTTAGGTTTAGGTTTAGGGTTTAGGTTTAGGTTTAGGTTTAGGTTTAGGTTTAGGTTTAGGTTTAGGTTTAGGTTTAGGTTTAGGTTTAGGTTTAGGTTTAGGTTTGTGGTTTAGTGGTTTAGGTTTAGGTTTAGGTTTAGGCTTAGGTTTAGGTTTAGGTTTAGGTTTAGGCTTAGGTTTAGGTTTAGGTTTAGGCCTAGGTTTAGGTTTAGGTTTAGGCTTAGGCCTAGGGTTTAGGCTTGTGGCCCAGGCCTAGGCCTAGGCCTAGGCCTAGGCCTAGGCCTAGGCTCAGGCCTAGGCTCAGGCCTAGGCTCAGGCCCAGGCCTAGGCCCAGGCCTAGGCCTAGGCTCAGGCTCAGGCCCAGGCTCAGGCCTAGGCTCAGGCCTAGGCCTAGGCCCAGTCAGGCTCAGGCCTAGGCCTAGGCCTAGGCTCAGGCTCAGGCCTAGGCCTAGGCCTGTGGCTCAGGCTCAGGCCTAGGCCTAGGCTCAGTGGCCTAGGCTCAGGCTTCAGGCTTCAGGCTCAGGCTCAGGCCTAGGCCTAGGTTTGTGGCTTCAGGGTTTAGGCCTAGGTTTAGGTTTAGGTTTAGGCCTAGGGCTCAGTGGTTTAGGTTTAGGTTTAGGTTTAGGTTTAGGTTTAGGTTTAGGTTTAGGTTTAGGTTTAGGCTTAGGTTTAGGCTTAGGTTTAGGTTTAGGTTTAGGTTTAGGTTTGTGGCCAGGTTTAGGTTTAGGTTTAGGTTTAGGTTTAGGTTTAGGTTTAGGTTTAGGTTTAGGTTTAGGCTTAGGTTTAGGTTTAGGTTTAGGTTTAGGTTTAGGTTTAGGTTTAGGTTTAGGTTTAGGTTTAGGTTTAGGTTTAGGTTTAGTGGTTTAGGTTTAGGTTTAGGTTTAGGTTTAGGTTTGTGGTTTAGGTTTAGGTTTAGGTTGTTTAGGTTTGTGTTTAGGTTTAGGTTTAGGTTTAGGTTTGTGGTTTAGGTTTAGGTTTAGGTTTAGGTTTAGGTTTAGGTTTAGGTTTAGGTTTAGGTTTAGGTTTAGGTTTAGGTTTGTGTTTAGGTTTGTGGTTTAGGTTTAGGTTTAGGTTTAGGTTTAGGTTTAGGTTTAGGGTTTAGGTTTAGGTTTAGGTTTAGGTTTAGGTTTAGGTTTAGGCTTAGGTTTAGGTTTAGGTTTAGGTTTAGGTTTAGGTTTAGGCCTAGGGTTTAGGTTTAGTGGTTTAGGTTTAGGTTTAGGGTTTAGGCTCAGGCCTAGGCTTCAGGTTTCAGGTTTAGGCCTAGGCCTAGGCCTAGGCTCAGGCTCAGTGGCCTAGGCCTAGGCCTAGGCCCAGGCTCAGGCCTAGGCCTAGGCTCAGGCCTAGGCTCAGGCCTAGGCTCAGGCCTAGGCCTAGGCTCAGGCTCAGTGGCCCAGGCTCAGGCTCAGGCCTAGGCCTAGGCTCAGGCCTAGGCCTAGGCCCAGGCCCAGGCCTAGGCCCAGGCCCAGGCTCAGGCTCAGGCCTAGGCTTCAGGCCCAGGCTCAGGCCTAGGCCTAGGCTCAGGTTTAGGCCTAGGCTCAGGCTTGTGGCCTAGGCCTAGGCCTAGGCCTAGGCTCAGGCCTAGGCCTAGGCTTAGGTTTAGGCCTAGGCCTAGGTTCAGGTTTAGGCTTCAGGTTTAGGTTTAGGTTTAGGTTTGTGTTTAGGTTTAGGCTTAGGTTTAGGTTTAGGTTTAGGTTTAGGTTTAGGTTTAGGTTTAGGTTTAGGTTTAGGTTTAGGTTTAGGCTTGTGGTTTAGGTTTAGGTTTGTGTTTAGGTTTAGGTTTAGGTTTAGGTTTAGGTTTAGGTTTAGGTTTAGGTTTAGGTTTAGGTTTAGGTTTAGGTTTAGGCTTAGGTTTAGGTTTAGGTTTAGGTTTAGGGTTTAGGTTTAGGTTTAGGTTTGTGGTTTAGGTTTAGGTTTGTGTTTAGGTTTAGGTTTAGGTTTAGGTTTAGGCTTTAGGTTTAGGTTTAGGTTTAGGTTTAGGTTTAGGTTTAGGTTTAGGTTTAGGTTTAGGTTTAGGTTTAGGCTTAGGTTTAGGTTTAGGTTTAGGTTTAGGTTTAGGTTTAGGTTTAGGCTTAGGTTTAGGTTTAGGTTTAGGTTTAGGTTTAGGTTTAGGTTTAGGTTTAGGCCAGGGTTTAGGTTTAGGTTTAGGTTTAGGTTTAGGCTTCAGGTTTAGGTTTAGGTTTAGGCCTAGGTTTAGGCTCAGTGGTTTAGGCCTAGGCTTCAGGCCTAGGCTTCAGGCCTAGGCTCAGGCCTAGGCCTAGGCTCAGGCCTAGGCCCAGGCCTAGGCCCAGGCTCAGGCCTAGGCCCAGGCCTAGGCCTAGGCTCAGGCCTAGGCCCAGGCCTCAGTGGCCCAGGCCTAGGCCTAGGCTCAGGCCTAGGCCTAGGCCTAGGCCTAGGCCTAGGCCCAGGCTCAGGCCTAGGCCCAGGCTCAGGCCTAGGCTCAGGCCCAGGCCCAGGCCCAGGCCCAGGCTCAGGCCCAGGCCCAGGCCCAGGCCTAGGCCTAGGCTCAGGCCCAGGCCCAGGCTCAGGCTCAGGCCTAGGCTCAGGCTCAGGCCTAGGCCTAGGCTCAGGCTCAGGCCTAGGCCTGTGGCCTAGGCCTAGGCTCAGGCCTAGGTTTAGGCTCAGGCTCAGGCCTAGGCCTAGGCCTAGGCTCAGGCCTAGGCTCAGGCTTCAGGTTTAGGCCTAGGTTTAGGTTTAGGTTTAGGTTTAGGCTTCAGGTTTAGGCCTAGGTTTAGGTTTAGGTTTAGGCTCAGGTTTAGGTTTAGGTTTAGGCCAGGTTTAGGTTTAGGCTTAGGTTTAGGTTTAGGTTTAGGTTTAGGTTTAGGTTTAGGTTTAGGCCAGGTTTAGGTTTAGGTTTAGGCTTAGGTTTAGGTTTAGGTTTAGGTTTAGGTTTAGGCTTAGGTTTAGGTTTAGGTTTAGGTTTAGGTTTAGGTTTAGGTTTAGGTTTAGGTTTAGGTTTAGGTTTAGGTTTAGGTTTAGGTTTAGGTTTAGGTTTAGGTTTAGGTTTAGGTTTAGGTTTAGGTTTAGGTTTAGGTTTAGGTTTAGGTTTAGGTTTAGGTTTAGGTTTGTGGTTTAGGTTTAGGTTTAGGTTTGTGGTTTAGGTTTAGGTTTAGGTTTAGGTTTAGGTTTAGGTTTAGTAGGTTTAGGTTTAGGTTTAGGTTTAGGTTTGTGGTTTAGGTTTAGTGGTTTAGGTTTAGGTTTAGGTTTAGGTTTAGGTTTAGGTTTAGGTTTAGGTTTAGGTTCAGGGTTTAGGCTTGTAGGTTTAGGTTTAGGTTTAGGCCTAGGTTTAGGCCAGGCCTAGGCCTAGGTTTAGGTTTAGGCCCAGGTTTAGGCCTTTAGGCCTAGGCTCAGGCCTAGGCTCTAGGCCTAGGCTCAGGCTTTAGGCTTTAGGCCCAGGCTTAGGCCTAGGCCTAGGCAGTTTAGGTTTAGGCCTAGGCAGGCCTAGGCTCAGGCCTAGGCTCAGGCCTAGGCTCAGGCCTAGGCCTAGGCCTAGGCCTAGGCTCAGGCTCAGGCCTAGGCCTAGGCCCAGGCCTAGGCTCAGGCCTAGGCCTAGGCTCAGGCCTAGGCCTAGGCCTAGGCTCAGGCCTAGGCTCAGGCCTAGGCCTAGGCCCAGGTCAGGCCTAGGCCTAGGCTCAGGCCCAGGCCTAGGCCTAGGCCTAGGCCTAGGCCTAGGCTCAGGCTCAGGCCTAGGCTCAGGCCTAGGCTCAGGTTTCAGGTTTAGGCCTAGGCCTAGGCCTAGGCCTAGGTTTAGGCTCAGGCCTAGGCCTAGGTTTCAGGCCTTTAGGTTTAGGTTTAGGCCTTTAGGCCTAGGTTTAGGTTTAGGCCTAGGTTTAGGTTTAGGCCTAGGCCTAGGTTTAGGCTCAGGTTTAGGTTTAGGTTTAGGTTTAGGTTTAGGTTTAGGTTTAGGTTTAGGTTTAGGTTTAGGGTTTAGGTTTAGGTTTAGGTTTAGGTTTAGGTTTAGGTTTAGGTTTAGGTTTAGGTTTAGGCTTTAGGTTTAGGTTTAGGTTTAGGTTTAGGTTTAGGTTTAGGTTTAGGTTTAGGTTTAGGTTTAGGTTTAGGTTTGTGTTTAGGTTTAGGTTTAGGTTTAGGTTTAGGTTTAGGCTTAGGTTTAGGTTTAGGTTTGTGGTTTAGGTTTAGGTTTAGGTTTAGGTTTAGGTTTAGGTTTAGGTTTAGGTTTGTGTTTAGGTTTAGGTTTAGGTTTAGGTTTAGGTTTAGGTTTAGGTTTAGGTTTAGGTTTAGGTTTAGGTTTAGGGTTTAGGTTTAGGTTTAGGTTTAGGTTTAGGGTTTAGGTTTAGGTTTAGGTTTAGGTTTAGGTTTAGGTTTAGGTTTAGGTTTAGGTTTAGGTTTAGGCTTAGGTTTAGGTTTAGGCTTTAGGTTTAGGTTTAGGTTTAGGTTTAGGTTTAGGTTTAGGTTTAGGCTTAGGCCTAGGTTTAGGCCTAGGCTTCAGGCTCAGTGGCCTAGGCCTAGGCTTCAGGCCTAGGCCTAGGCTTCAGGCCCAGGCCTAGGCCTAGGCTCAGGCCTAGGCCCAGGCTCAGTGGCCTAGGCCTAGGCCTAGGCTCAGGCTCAGGCCTCAGGCCTAGGCCCAGGCTCAGGCCTAGGCCCAGGCCTCAGGCTCAGGCCTAGGCTCAGGCCTAGGCCTGTGGCCTAGGCCCAGGCTCAGGCCCAGGCCTAGGCCCAGGCCTAGGCCTAGGCTCAGGCCTAGGCCTAGGCTTCAGGCCTAGGCCTAGGCTTCAGGCTTCAGGCCTAGGTTTAGGCTTCAGGTTTAGGCCTAGGCCTAGGTTTAGGCCTAGGTTTAGGTTTAGGCCTAGGTTTAGGTTTAGGTTTAGGTTTAGGTTTGTGTTTAGGTTTAGGTTTAGGTTTAGGTTTAGGCTTAGGTTTAGGTTTAGGTTTGTGGTTTAGGTTTAGGTTTAGGTTTAGGTTTAGGTTTAGGTTTAGGTTTAGGTTTAGGTTTAGGTTTAGGTTTAGGTTTAGGTTTAGGTTTAGGTTTAGGTTTAGGTTTAGGTTTAGGCTTAGGTTTAGGTTTAGGTTTAGGTTTAGGTTTAGGTTTAGGTTTAGGTTTAGGTTTGTGGTTTAGGTTTAGGTTTAGGTTTAGGTTTAGGTTTAGGTTTAGGTTTAGGTTTAGGCTTAGGTTTAGGTTTAGGTTTAGGTTTAGGTTTAGGTTTAGGTTTAGGTTTAGGTTTAGGTTTAGGTTTAGGTTTAGGTTTAGGTTTAGGCTTAGGTTTAGGTTTAGGTTTAGGTTTAGGTTTAGGTTTAGGTTTAGGTTTAGGTTTAGGTTTAGGCTT